>CATIWK010533787.1:0-10242 GCA_949634005.1 Mallotus japonicus
AGAGGAAAAAGTTTAATTCTTTTTATTGTTGAAAAAGAACAATACCTTATTATCAAATGGAATATGGATACTATGTATTTTTTATTTTTCTTTTGTGATTTTTTTAATTTTATGATTTTGTGGATTTGTTTTACGTAGATCAGGTATAAAGTGATTTAATTTGTTTGAATTTTACCAAAAATTTGGATGTTGCAACTTTGTCCATTTTTAGATTCTATTACTTATAATTTCAAAATACCATGAGATGCTACTTATTTTATGGCAATGGCCCGTTTCAAAAGTGTACATGGTAATTATTGTTATCTGAGAGATATTCATATGGTGTTTAATAGAATGCATGAAATAAAAAGTGAGCTACTGTGTTATATTATTTTTAAATTGATGAGGACGTGAAAGAGAGATTCTTGAAGTACAAATTTTAAAGCATAAATTATGAAATATTTTCATTTTCACATATGATTTTCTAATATTGGATTAGCCAATGAAACTTAACATGTTTCTTATTATCAGTTCCACAAAAAATAGTGGATTTTGTGTTTTGAATGGAAGGTGGTAATGAAATTGGAAAAATTCTATTATTCCATCTTCAACATTTACTTGGACAGATGCTGATGGAATGTTTTCTTTTATTAACTTAATTTTCTCACTTTGCTCTTCTTCCTCAGTCTAATACCTTCTTCACCACTCATTTCAAAGCAAATTCAGACCCTTTCACTTTGGGTAGTTTCTTAATTTCTCTTAAACAAATAAACGAACCTTGTTGAGATTATAGAGTATTGCTTATGTCCCAACTCTTTCTTTCTTTCCTTCATTTTCTCTGAGATATTTATTGAAATTTATGGACCCTGGAAATTAAGTAAATAGAAGAGAAAATCCTGAAAATAGGTACACAAAATAGGGTGATGTTTGTTTACTGGTTCATACGCATGCATGTAGTGTTGATTCTCTAAACCTTCGACACCAAGTATTTATGCAATTTTAAGAAAAAAAGAAAATTAAAAAAAATCTCACTATGATTCTAAGGTCAATGTTTCCATGTTCATTTTTGAAATATATTTTTTTTATTTTTGTATGTATTTTATGTTTATTTTCTTTTAGTTTATTTTTTTCATATTTTTAGTTTATTTTTTATATATTAAACAAGAAGAGTAGTCTTGCTAGAACAACCGACAAGGACATATTATTTCTCTCCATAGCCTGCAAAATGTTCCAGCTCCGAATTATTACCTCCCCACCTTCCATGTCTGTTCGTTTTTATAATTCTCCATCTCTTTAAGACTCGGCTCTAACATATATGTATGTAGAGAGTGGGAGTGCAAGAGAGAATAAGTAAATAAATAAATAAAAAGAGATTGATGTTTGGTTGGTTTGGTTTTATTCCATAGAATTTTCTTTCAGCCGCATATGTACTTGAGAGGTGTAATAAAATAAAGCACCTTGCTAGTCTAGTTTAAAGCTAACCTAATTAGGAAAAAAAGGCCGACTTTAATTTTTTTATTATTAGATTATTTAAAAGCTCTATTAGAAAAGCTCTTAAACCAGTACCTAAACAGTTAAACTTCATATTATATTTTTATATATTTATATTACATAATATATTTACTTTTGAAAGTATTATATTCAATTATTAAATTTATAAGGTGTATTAGAAACATGAAATATACTAAAAATATTCTAACATGAAAAACATATACATAATTTATTGGTATATTTAATATTATATAATATATTAAATTTCAGTTTCATTCAATTATTGAGATTGTTTATAATTGATGAGTAGGGGTGTCAAAATGGGTCACGACACGCGAACATGACACGCCTAACACGCAAAATTAACGGGTATGGGTTGGGGTTAAATGGGTTAGTGTCATAAACGGGTCGACCCGTTTATGACACGATTTAAATGGGTCGTGTCACGGGTTGACACGCAAAATCCGTTCAACCCGTTTACAACCCTTATAATATACTATAATTTTAAGGGTAATCTAGTCATTCATCATTCATCATTCACTGAAAACCCTTAAACTAGACAACCCTAAAACTAAACAACCTAAAGACACATTCATCATTCATTTCCCCTAAAAGCCACAGCCTAATTTAAACTAAACAAACTAATTTTTTACCTTAAAATCATTTTATATAATTATTTACTTAAGATTATTTGCATGTTTCTTAACTAATAAATTGGTTAACTCATTTTTTCATTTGCTTTTTTGTAGATGAAAAGGGATTGGAGTTAGAAGAACTTACAAAATAAATTATTGAGCTTAAATTAGAGCCTTTGGAAATGAATAAAGAAATTCCTTCTCATTCCTCAGATGGTTCTGGAATTTAAACTCTCATTCAGAAGTTTTGTGTGTATTTATTTGAAAGACTTTAAATTGTACTTATTTTAAATATTGGTCATGTATTATTAACTTTATTTGTGTTTGTTTTTTTTATGTTAA
The DNA here is from genome assembly GCA_949634005.1 of Mallotus japonicus. Taxonomy (NCBI): domain Eukaryota; kingdom Viridiplantae; phylum Streptophyta; class Magnoliopsida; order Malpighiales; family Euphorbiaceae; genus Mallotus; species Mallotus japonicus. Next base: position 2,448 of record CATIWK010533787.1, read on the forward strand.
TTAGAAGAACATTTGAATTTTACTAGGTTTTATGGAAATTAGGTGTATTATGCAAGTTGTTAAACTATGGTTATTATTGCAATTTTTTTTTGTGAAAAATAATTTTTTTAGGCAATAAATATTATACAGGTTAAATGGGTCGTGTCAATTTTTTTGACCCACACAACCCATTTAAATAAATGGGTTACACGTGTTGTGTTCGTGTAACCCGTTTAATTTTCGTGTCGTGTTCGTGTTGACACGATTAATAAACGGGTCGTGTTCGTGTTGACCCTAATTGTGTCACCAGAGTGGGTCGACATGACATGAATACAACCCGTAAACCCGTTTTGACACCCTATTGATGAGTGTGAAAAATATTGTGTTTTGACCACTCAATGGGTTAGGATTAGGAGCCATTTAGATGCGTTTATAGTTGTTTATAAGGTTTTTATTTAGTTTTAGATATTTTGTTGAATTTTGTAAATTTTGGTAATTTTAAGTGTTTTAGTTTACTTTTATTTGCTTTTAATGTTCAGAGTGAAGAGGAAAACAGTGAAGGATTGATGCAAGAAGCTACCAATGGAAGCAGGAGTGGTTATTTGTGCATTCAAGGTGAAAACGGAGGTTTACAAGGATAGAAGAAGGCACATGGCCATGCACATATTTACACACAGTCGTGCCTGAGCAAAGTAAGGACACACAGTCGTGCGCACCCTGACATAGGGCCATGCCTACTTCATGAAGGATCGAGGCTTAAAGACACACACGACCATGCACCTGGGTGCCCACAACCATGTTCCTGCAACAAAATTTCCAATTTTAAATTTTTAAGTTGTTAATTTTTAGGGATTACAAGATTTTCAATGAGAAACAAAAAGAGGAGGCTAAAGGCTAGGGTTTGAGGGAGACAGTCACCAAAATAGAACAATTATCTATCATTTTTCTTATAAATTTTCTCTCAGAATTCAAGCTAGAAATTAGTTTTACTCTTTGATTTTGGAGAATTGATGTTGAAGAATAAGAACTATTGAGCTCCTAATTCAACTTTAAGAAGCAGAAAAGGGGGTTTCTTCTACCTCATTTTTTTATTATGTCAAATTCAATCTATCTATGATGATTAGTTTCTTATTTTGTTCATCCTCTTCTCTCTTAATCAATATGTGTGGCTAGATTTCTAGTTGGGGTTCTTATTTCAATTCAATCATGTAGTTAATGAAATTAGATCTAAGTTAATAAACGAAGTTCATTGGTTATTGTTATGCTTAATGTCTTTATTGGATTGATCACCCTATGATTGAATTTAGAAAATGAAATTTGATCAAGAGATAGGTTTCATTAAGATAAAGCAATAACCTATTAATTGTTTATTTAGTTGAGAGACATTTAGACAATTAATATTGTTAAGAAGCTAAGCTTAAAATTGAGTATAATGAACACTTAATTAGCAAGAGTTGTAAAATTAAGTACTACTTATATTCAATTAATTATGGATTTGTTTGAGAGGAAGATTCATAGTTCTAATGATGCTTACAAAATAAACTGGGTTTAAGATTGACTTAGAAACTTAATGGATCTTTAGAAAGGTTGAATTGAAAATAAGAACCCTAATTTTTAATTTGATTGTGAATTTTAATTAGATTTAGGTTGTTTAGTTCAATTTGTAATTAAAAATAATTTTAGTATCTAAACAAACTAACATTTTGATTAATACAATAGTCAATTATCCAATCTCTTTAGGACGATCTTTATTTATTAATTTCACAATTCAGTACACTTGCAGATTAAACACCAATTTTTTAGCGTCGTTGCCGGGGATTGCCAAAATTGATACTGTTAAGAAAATTATATTATTTGATTTAGACTTTAGTTTGGATTTAGTTTTTTTTTTTATTAAGTTCATGTTGTTGCAAGAATTTTTGTTAGTGCATGCACATAAAACGAAGTTCAAGCAAACAAGGAGTTTCGTTAGCATCACTTGACTTTGGAGGTTGCTCAACAACAAGTAGAGCCTGAGGAAGAGGAAGAAGAAGAAGTACAATATGCCTACTTGAATTACGTGATGCAAAGGTTGGATGATTTAGAGCTTCAAGTAGGAGTAATAGACTCAAATGTTGTTGAATTAACTTTGGAGGTTCAAAGAATAAACTACACCATGCATGATTTGCATCATACAGTGCAACATATGAGTCACAACCTCTTGTCATACTTTGCTTCTCAGAACTTCTTGCCACCACCGTATCTACAACATCAAGATGAGACACAAGAAGAAGAAGAAAAAGAAGAAGAGTCCTCATCCAAGGAAGAACGAGATGAATAATCATGCTCTAGTGAATTTTCTTTAGTTTCTTTGAGTAATTTTTATTTTTAAAAGTGTTCTTTAAAATAATTGTGTTTGGTATTATGTTTGTTGTATGTTTGAATTTTTAGTCTATATTTTTAATTAAGTTGGATGTTTAAACTTTTTAATTAAAGTTGTTTTCTTTGAGTGTTTTAATAGATTCTTCCCTTATTTTTAATGTAATGAAAATGATGTGTAAATAGGAGAGCAAAACACACTTATGTGCACTTGTGTACGTGTTTGTGTATAAAGGAATCCACACAAGCACAGCCATGTGACCATTCATACACAGTCGTGCGCCTCTAGAGCTCACTAAATCACACTCAGGCACGACCATGTATCAAAGATGCATAGTCGTGTGCCTCACTGATCCAAAACCAAACACAAGCACAACTATATGACTAGGTGTGCATAGTCGTGCACGTCGTTGGAAAATTTTTTCATATTGATTTTTTATTGATTTTCATTTTAATTTTCTGCAAATATGATATTGTTGATACTAAGTGTGGGGGAAGGATTAATTTTGAATTCTAATTATATAGTTGTTTTGATTTTGTTTCGTTGTTTTAATTTTAAATTTTATTTTGTTTTGTTTTATTTTCTTATCTAATTAGGTTTTTTAGGTTAAGTCAACTACTAGTTGAATTTTATTTAAGTTTAGACAATTTTATCTTTGTAAATAATATTTCTTTTTCTGTTAGGAGTGTATTTTGCCTTTATTTTCAGGATACTTAAAATGTTTCCTAATTCTATTTAATTTTCTTCTTTATTTAAGTCTTTGTATTCCCAATATTCTCTACAATTTCAATCACTTTTCTTTTCTTTTCTTTTCTTTTGCAACTTTAATATTTGTTATGATGGCTAGAATAAAGAATTACTCACTTAGTGCAAGAGGAAAGAAGCTCAATGGTAACAATGGTAAGCCACGTGATATTAGAGCTGATTATGAAGCGTTCTTTCCTATCTATTCAAAAGAGGAAGTTAACAGGTTCTGTTCTTTAGTTAAAAGGAAATTTAGTGAACCTAAATACTTTTGAGGAAGATGTGTTAATTGATATTGGGTTGAAGGATACTATAAATGCTCTTGGTGATAGGATGAGTTGGTCAAAATTGATGACAGCTCAAGATGATGTATTCTTTGAGCTTACTATTGAGTTTTACACTATAATGAAGATTTTAGACGAAAATCAAAAAGATTTTTCTGGTAGAGTTTTTGGTAAAAAATATTATTTTGACTATGAACTCATGTATGGCACTTTGGCTTTTTTGAGGGAGGTATTTTTCAACCTCCATTAAATTACAATATGAGTAGTTTTTGGAATGAAATCACTGGAGGGGATAGAGTTTGTGAAGGGCAAGTAATGACCAAAGGGTTAATCCAAAATCATTCATATTTATTAATGCACAAATTTATGTCACATTCAATTTTTGGGAGAAGGGATAGGACTAAAGTATCTCCTGAGAAGCTTTTCATAGTGTGGTGTTTGCATACTAACACAAAAAATGTGGCATGTAGTGTAGGAAAGAAAAGTGGCAGTATCCATAGGGCACATAGTTACAGGTCTGACATTGTATTTTGCACCTTTTAAAGTGGCCAAGCATAAACTAGGATTATTGGAACCTGAACTAGTTGATGTCGATTTTCTTATTTGGGCTGAGATCATTATAAAATGGCGAGATTTAGAGGATGTCACTTTGCGGAGATATTACTTGCTATGCCAAAATGCATTGCGACATGGTGATTGTTGGTTTCAAATTTCATATAGTTTTAGGACATTCATTTGCATACATTTGCATGATTTTAATCACATTTGGTATAGGTAAGCATATAGTTCTAGTTACTTTTAGTTTTTCCTTTTTTTGGTAGGGAGAAGCAAGTTTTGGAGCTTAATCGAACAAAATGAAGAAGAAGAGAGAGGAGGAGGAATAGAGTTACAGCAGAGCCTTTTAAGTACGCGATCGCGGTTGAATACGCGATCACGGTGTGCAAATTGCCAGAGTCTAGAGATGTCGAGCCTTCTGTAAGCGCGGCTTTATCCACGATCGCGGTTTCCTTCCAGCCCAAGCCACTGCCACAAGCGGGGTTTCAAAGCGCGATCGCGGGGATCACGCTTTCAGGGTGCCTACTGCTAACGTAGGACTGCAAAAAGAGAAAAATGTGGGGTACTTGAAGGACAAGAGGGTAAGGCTATAAAAGGGCAAGAATACACACCTAAGGGCATCTATCCATCACTTATACTCAATTGGAGAGGATTCTAGAAGGAAGTAGCTTAACAACTAAGAAGAGAAGGGAGAAAAAAGAGAGAGAGAGAGAGCTGCTGATAACATTTCTTCTTTTGCCTTTACTCTTGTATCTTGATTGTTAAATGCTGAACACAGTTGTTAGAACTTGGAAGATATTGAACAATATAGCCATGTATGGCTAAATTTGCTTATGTTGTTGGGATGAATAGACCCATTTGATTTAATGTTAAGTTGATGTGTGATATTACTTCTTTTATGCATATTGTATTTGTTGCTTTGATTGAATGCTATGTTTTGGCCAGATATGGCTTTAATCTAGATCTGTGCAATGAGAATTGGTAGATCTATTTTACCCACAAATACTTGTTAGATTTGTTAAATGACTTGAGAAAGCTTAACATAATCTGATTCTCTTATGGGTTTTTCTTAATGCCATGTTTGATTGATCTTAGCTACTGTCATAGTGATGATGAGAGTTAAGCTATGGCTTTGAGTTCATTTGATTCATATGCATGTTTGAGCTAAGAGTATCACTCGAGAGAGGGCTCTTGGTGGTCATTTGATAAACCTGAGATATGTATCAAGAAGCTAATAAAAAACATCAAGTTAACTTAATGAAAAATGTGGTTCTTAATATCCCAACAACATGCTTCTCCCATTATTTGTTCCTTTGATTATTTTGATTAATATTTTAACATTCTTTAAAACCTTTAGATTAATTGTTGGTTCAAGTTAATGTTTATTTCAATTAAATCAATTTCATTAGCTTTAAACATAAACATTCGATATTAATAGGTGCCTTAGTACCAATCTTCGTGGGACACGACACTCTACTCACTACTCTATTACTTGTTCGACCCGTGCACTTGCGGTTATCAACAGTGACACCCCTTCCCACCAGCACTCTCATTAGATAGATATAATTCTGATCCACCTAATTTAAGCACAAATGTGAATGAGTATCACTTTTGAACTAAACTTAACCATCAAAATATTAATTATCTAACTAAAACCATAATCCATTATAAATAACTAACAACATGAAATTACATACTATTTGAGTTCCCTTCTTATGTACTTATTCCATCAAAATGCTCATTTGAGCCAACAAATCTTTATCAATATTCACTTCTCTTCATTATATATACTTTTACGGAAAATACACTTTCTACTTATTTTATTATACATAAACTACTTGTTAATATAATCATCATAGCATTATTTCTAATTTTATTAAATTAAATATTTTAATTAATTTCTATATCAACCCTTAAGATCAAACCTAAATACAGTTAATATGAATAAGCTCATATCACTATAATTATCTTAACTGCTAGAAAATTTATTAAATTAATTAACCATACCTTTGTTTGTATCAGACGGTTTAGCCTCACCTCGTTCCATCACTGCAAATATTCTAGCTTATGATTCCTGTCTAATGAAACAGAGAGAATGGAAGAGAGGGGGACGCGATCAAGAGGCTGCTCTTTTGAAAATCCTACTTCTACTATCTTTGTTGTTTCATTTCATAGTTAAACCCAATTCTTAGCTAGCTGAAATCATAAGATTAAGTGAAAGGACGCAGAGAACTTTAAGTAATCGGTGAGTGAACTCCATCCTTTCTTCTTTTATTCAGACCTGAATCCAGTTTCAATATTTTCTTTTTATTACTGAAAATTTGAATCTCTAAATTTGAAATTCATGGCCTCAATACTTCCTATTGACAACTTGTTCAATTTATGATCTTTGTAAGTGGTTCTCTATTTTTCTTTCTTTAGTTATTTTCTTGAAATTTCTTGGAGATTGGTCTGTTGGAACTCTCAAAATCCTAGAGCTATCATCGTTCTTGATGAGAGTCACTTGGTTTACACAGCAATATTTGCTTCTTACCTTATAAAGGAAGCTGGTTGTTTTAAAGGTGTAGTTAAGTTATGTATGATTACAATGTTAGTTAGATAAATATTTATGAATGGTTAAATTCAGTTTTGAAGTGATGCTCCTTCACATCTGTGCTCGAGTTAGGTGGGTTAGGGTCATACCCGTCTAATGAGAGTGCTAGTAGGAAGGGGTGTCACACTAAGAATTTGTAATTCTCTCTTAAAAATATTATTGCCAAACTATTTATTGCTTCTAGTGCATAAGAAAAAAAATATCATGTTTAGATGAAATTGTTTTTAGTAGTTTGGTAAGGGTTATATTATTGTTATGTTATTGATATTGTTATTTTAGTTTGGATGATTTTTTTTTTTTATATATATCTGTGGGGATGAAGTTGTATATATTTACTACATTTGCTTTATGGCTCTTTCTATGCAACTTTTTTTTCCCTCATAAATAAAACTGGCATCACTTTCTTTAAAAAAAAAGGTGAAAAAAAAAAAGAAATTAAACAAACATTTAGAAATAAGGGTCAATTTACGCCCTAAACTTTGCGCCTAGAATCAAATTAGCCAGTTTAGATATTTTAAAATCAACTTAACCACTACATTTGTCAATAAAATCAAATTGCCCCTAAACATTACACTCAACTTTTTATTTTGACAGATAAATAAAAGAGAAAATTTCGCTAGATGACCTATTTGACCCATTTTTTAGTCATTATTGGCCCGACCTTTTTATTTTCATTTTTCGCCTTTTGCGCCCTTAGCTCCGTGACTTCCTTTTTGTGATTTTTCGACCTTTTTTTTTTTTGCATTTCAACTTCCTTTTACGTTTTTCTCATTTGTTTAGGGGTTTATATATGTGATTTTTTCTCATTTCGACTTGCATTTCAACTTCGTCTTCTTTTGTTTTGTGTTTTTCTCTTGATTTCTCTTTTTTTTTTGTTATGTTTTGTTTGTTTCAATAGTAATTTCAGTCATTTCAAAGTCAACATAATTGCTTCATTTCATTTTCCTTTATCATTGATGAATACTGGTATGATTTCCATTGTACCTTTAAGGAAAGAAATCAAAGAAATAAGTTAGACATGTTTAACATATTTTTACTTTATAAATTGGGTGAGGATTTTTGCACTCCACCTATGCACTCCCCATTTGACTTTTTAATAATTTAAATGACATAATTATCCTTATTCTTGAATAATTTTTCATTAGCTATTGCAACATTTAAATGTTTTATATTTAATTATCTTAATACATTATTTAATGATTTTTTAAATATTTACTTAAATTTTTATATTAAAAAAAGATAAAATAAAAATAAAAATAAAACATTAATATATATTTGCAA
>CATIWK010533788.1:0-12098 GCA_949634005.1 Mallotus japonicus
ATTGTATTGTATTTCTTAATATCTCAACGTAATGCTTACAGGTACATATATACTGTACAGAGAGAAGAGATTGTATTATACTAAATGACTATGTCCTAGTGAAGTGATAAGTGTTAGTTAGGAAGGATTAGGCTTTAACACTAGCAAGTTCCAAAAGTGCTCATTTGGTTATTGTCGAGTGCACAAATGGAGGTGCAGATCGGGACCATGATTATGAGGTTGGATATGCTCCGGTCCTTATCATCGACACCTTAAAGCCATTTAACGTGGACGACTTTGCTCCTGCAGTCATTGATGCGGCGGTGAAATTTAATGAGAAAGTTGACAGCAAAGCAGGTAATTCTCAGTCGCAAGTATCAAAAGGACCTGTCATCCCTCGATGGTTTTTGACAGAAGCACATGCCCATGAGTTCTCATTCACTACAGAGCCCAAAATGGCCGATGATTCTGGCAAAGAACTCTGTTGTAACTACTGCCAAAAACTCATTTCTGGTCCAACATAAAAATGCGTTGTGTGTGATGATTTCATTCTTCACACATCTTGTACTGAATTTCAAGTACAACCTCAGATAAGGTCGATTGCAAAAAAATATTCTTTCTATATAAAATCACATCCATCAGAGTATATTTTCCCAGAAGAGAACAAATGCAAACGTTGTGATCACTATTCCTCGGATTGCAACAACTGTCTACTCCAAACACATATCAAATGCGGGCTTCTACCAACCGCTTAGCTTTGTGATAATGCCATTTTGTTTAACTTTGAGTTTAAATGCTTTGCTTGTAATGAATATGGAAAGTTCATTAGCTACAAATGTTATGGCTGCAACATTGATCTTCATATCTCTTGTGTGATACCAAAGGTATGTCATAACTATTAATTCTTCATGTTTCAGTTTAGGCTTTTGTTAGAGAATAAACTACTTAGAATTGGCTTTTCAAACCGTTACTTCTTTTATTTATTAAATGTTTACCAATTATTTACAATTATATTTCATTCCATACATAATGGTGGTTGGTTAGCTTTTGTACCGAACCTTCGTTTAGTTTAGCTTTAGTTTCCAATTTATAGTGGAAAATGAATTATATTTGCAATAAATTAAATTAAATTAAATTTATAGATGATTAATTTTCAACACCACAAGAGAGAAGAGAGGGGGTAGGGGGTTTGAACTTGCTTTTTTCAACAGAATATCCACACATTTTACCATTTAAACTGTTCATATGGACGAAAAATAAAATAAATTATATTAAGTTAGTTTTATCTATTAAAAGTAGGATAATGATACATAATATGTAAAATGATAAAAAATTTTATTATACTTCCTGAAATTGTTTTATTCCCCATGCAAATATAGGGGCTCACCAAGTAATTTTATGGCTCATAATAGACTATTCAATCACATGTTGTGATATAAATTTTTATTCTTCATATATATATATGTATAATGAAGCTGGTGCTAAAATTTCATAAATATGAAAGTAATACATATTTTGGAGTTATTATACTACAAGTTTTTTTTTTTTTTGAGAATTACTACAAGTTAAAACTTCACCGATGAACTTAATTATTTAATATATATATATATGAGAATTTTCTCTGCTACTCCCTTTGTTTCATATTAACTGACGTTTTAGGTTGGATTTTTTGTTCCAATTTATTTGACTTTTCAGTTACCAAAATATTTTACTACTATTTTCCTATCCTACCCTTATTTAAATCTTGAATAGAAGTACTCTTTTTAGGAATATACAAAGCAAATAATTGGTTGAAGAAATTATTATAAGGGTGATATAGTATTTTATACATATATTAATTACATTTCTTAATCTAAGTGTATAATCTTGAAACATTAATTAAATTAGAACATAAGAGTAATCACTTTAATTATTGGGCATGTGAACAACACTAATAATCTAGCATCAAAATACAAAAGGTTAAAATATACTCTATCCTTAAATTAATAATTTGCACACATGTCAAACAATTAAAGTACTTCCTCTGTTCCTAAATAATTGTCGTTTAAGGATTCTTCACATGAATTAAGGAATGTATTTAATGTATGTATAAAATACTATACTACCCCTCAACCAATTATTAGCTTTATATAAGTCCCAAAATGAGTAGATATCTATTCAATTAATTCTTCTATATTAAATAAGGATGAAATAGGAAAAAAATAGTTAAAATGCATTGGTAAGTTAAAATAACAATTATTTATGAACAAAATTTGACTTCTAAAAATGACAATTATTTAGGAACAGAGGAAGTACTAATTAATAGAAATTTATTTCTTGTAGGCGAATTTTTTTCTTAATTATATATTTAATATTTCACCCACAAAATATTATTCCCTCCGTCCCATAATATTTGGCAAAGTTACTTCTACACACAGATTAAGAAAATTAGTTAATTATAGTTATTTTGTATATTTTTACCACTTTGTTACTAAAATACCCTTATTAATGCTTTTTATTTTATCAAGTATGAATAATGCTTATTTAATATCGTTGATAATATCAAAATTTATAGTGAAATAATAATTTAAAAAAATACCATCAATTTTCATACTCCTACTTAATAAAATTATCTTGCATTAATATTCAAATACTACCGTATTATATTCTCAAAAAAAAAAAAACTACCGTATTAAACATCACTTTAATAACAAAAAAATTGAAAAATGCCGCCAAAAAATGGTTTTGTACTAGTATTTGACAAAAAATGGTTTTGCACTATTTTAAGAAAACCCATAACAATCCCATGAAAATAGGGAAATTATACTTAATCTTAGCATAAATATTAATTTGATTATTGGCATGTTTTTAGTCTTATTTTCTAATTTCATATTTAGGATATTGAGAAATTTTGAGTTTTGATTTTTCATTGTTTAATTTTAGAGAAGAGGAGATGGATAGTTTAAGAAAAAAAGTGATGAGTAATATATTCAAATAAAATTGCATTGAAACTTCACCATATTTATTAAACATATGTATTCAAAGTCAAAATTAGTGGTATTATCAATGTAATTAATAAGGGTGTTATAAACATTTGTTTAATTAACTTCCATTCTAAAATGGATAGTGAACAAAGTTTTGGGATATCCATAAAAGGAAAATTTGCCAAATATTATGGGACGGAGGGAGTATATAATAGCTCTGACCTTTCAATTCATCATATACAGTTGAAAAATTAAATTAATCAAAATTTAATATTTAATTACAATGATAAAAACTAATACTTAATAACATATAGGTGAACTTTAAATAGCTTGATTAAAAAAATTTCAAAAAAAGAAAAACTGGAAAGATAGAAGGTTTTCAAAAAAACTAGGTGACAATGGTGTTGTTAGTGATGGAGTAGAATCATTGGCTTTGAGCTTCTCCAAGAGGAAGAGGAAGTTGATCCAAACGGTGGTTGAAGAGGAAAAAAAAAAAAAAACTGTTTTAGGAATACGGAATAGTTAGAGTTAAAAAAAAATGAAGTGAAAGTTGAATAGCAGAATTGGCTTCATATTCTGCCCATCCGACAGAATTGGTGAATCATTACTTAAGCAAAAAATGCTTGGCAATGACTATTTGATTGCCTACCAGCGTAATTTTATTTTCCTTTGATTTCTAAGCAGCTACTGAATAGACAGATGACAAAACGTGCCGTGCTTGTTGGAGTAACATATGCGAATACATAGTATGAGCTTAAAAGAGCTATAAATGATGTAAATCGTATGAGAGATTTGTTGATTCATAGCAACGATTACCATCCAGACGATATCATCATTCTCACCGGTATCGTATTACCAATAAGCTAATTAGTTCAATGTGTTAAATCAATACCACATCTATCTTTCTTCTGTTATTTATTGCAAGTTGGTTGCATTTCTGTAGAGAATGAGAGCATTCCTCCTACGAAGAGGGACATCCTGGCATCATTAAAATGGCTTGTGGATGATTGCCAGAGGGGTGACTCCTTAGTGTTTTATTTCTCCGGTCTCGGTGGACTGGGACGTCCTGTGGCTATTCTTAATGATTTCATGGAACGAGGGACGATTCTTAATGATGATATTAACTTAACCATTGTCTCGCCGCTTCCGGAAGGTGTCACCCTTCATGCTATTGTTGATGCTTCACATAGTGGAACCATTCTTGATGTTCCGCGTGTCTGTACCGGTGAAAATCTGTAAGTTTCAATTTTTTTACGTGATCTTCAAGCTCCTACTAATTTGAAATTCGAGTCAATGTATTTCATAAGGGTTAGTGTAATTCATTTGCAAATTCAAGTAAGAGTTTTTTTGTTTAAATGAAAATTTTATGGAATTTATTTTCAATTTCAACTTTTTTTTTAAGAAATTTATGGAATTATTTTTTTATTAAACCAAATTCTAAAAAAGAAAATTATTGGGATTTTCAAATGAATTTATTTTATAAAATATTTATTTAAATCAAACACAGAATTTATTTGAAAATAAATTTTATATGGGATTTATTTAAAAATTGAAAATCAACTCTTTAATAGAATTGAACCAAATAAGATTTAGAGAAATTCAAAATTCTTGTTAGTTAGATGACAGAATTAACATACTTAATTATACGCTAACCTATAGCTGGCTACGTTCCCTTTGTTAATTTATAGCACTAAATTGAAAAATCCAAATTTAATGCCAGGAACATTGGGAAAGTCTTAATGGCTACTAATAAGAATCCCAAAATTGGTGGATTGGCAATTTGCATCAGTGCTTGTCATAACGTTCAAATAGCTGGAGATAAAACAGTAAGACCACCCACCCATGTATCATTCATTTGCTATGATCACTCCACTTTCGGTAATTCTAACTGATGTTGTGTTTTAAAAGTTTCATTGTCCAATGTAATTATTATTATGACGAGATATGACTAAACTGTTTTTGAGTTTAAAGTCTTAAAGGGCAATGATGCCTTATCCAATTGGTTTAGGTTGATGCCTTGGAACCTCAAAATTATAAATTCAATCACGGTGCTATGCTACTAAGTAGTAACACTAAAAATTATTAGTCGTGATCCCTACAAAGGTACTAAGAAGCCATGTTGTTAAAAAATTAAGGTCTTTGAAGAAAGCTTCATTTTTCAGTATTTTCCCAGAAATATCATCTTAACTTCTGCACAAAGTTGCCAAAGTCAGTCTAAATGCTTCTGTAGTTGATAAGTATTCTCTCCATGAATAATTATTCTGAAAAATGAAGCAACGTATGTGCGGCCTTGATGCAGAGCTCTGGAAAGGTAATAAATGGTGCTCACATATGCTTTCGTTGAAATTTTGAAGAAACACCCTACACCTACGTACCGGGACCTGCTCAAAATGTTGCGTAAGACCATTGATGCAGGCTTTCCCAGTTCAGGGGAAAAAGAAAAAAGTAGAAGATTTCCGAGGGGGTTAGGAGTAGATCCTGGAACTCAGGTCAGTTACTATCATTTAAAAAAATAATCAATCTTTTTTTTTTATTCTTAATATATAGGCATACTTCGTACAGAAACTATAAAATTGTGTGCTCAAATTGAAGTTTAGTGACTGAAATGCAATTAAGTAAAAACTTCAGTGACCAACCATAAAATGAACCCTGTAGATGCAGGTCATAGTTGAAAAGGAAAAACTGTTTTCATAATAATTTATCATGTTTTGCCCACATATGTTTCTGATAGAATACTGTTTAATGTGTACAGATGCCTATCCTTTCAGCTTCGGAACTCTTCGATCCATCAGAGAAATATTTTGATTTGTAATCAGCTTCACTTCAAAAGTGTATAAACCACTGCCAATATGACAAGTATAGATTCTTGGCTTTGAATCTTTATCCTCCAATATATATGGAAAAAAAATTAATAATAATAATAATGTATTTGAATCTTGATATTCATGATGCTCGTTTCTAAATATATTTACTAAAAAATTATTTAAAAAATCAAGAGATTTAGTCCAATTATATTGACATACAAATTAACTTAAAAATACTTCAAAAGCAACAATTCAATTCCATTCAACTTTAAAATGAGAGCATCAGTGCTGTGGTCTTAGTGGTTTTTTTTTTTCCAAGCTTTTAGACTTTGTACAGAGTTTGTTCTTGGGGGAAACCAGCTAAGATATAGTTGGTATCAACATCCTAAATTTTATTTTAAATTATTATTGATAAAATCATGTGCTTATAAAAAAAAATAATAACCCCTTATCATCAAGAGATTAAACATCTTGCCCCCATTAAAAAAAAAAAAATCTTCTCCCAAAAGGTCTATTGGTATATAAAAAAAAGAGGCAAAGATGCATTTATGCCTCTAATGTTTAGCCCAAGTAGCAGATATGCCATTAACCTTTTTTTTTACCAAAAAAGTACAAAATCAAGTTTTTTAGGAGATTTAAGCTCTGATTTCACAGTAGCTCCCAACCTTGTTAGTTCCCTCTAATGTGACCTCTTTTTTCAAAAAATTAAAAAAAAAAATGAATCTGTTGATGTGGCGATCATGCAATGAGATGGGCTCTTTATTTTCTTTTTATTGAATTGAAGGCACAATTCGTGATAAATCAATAATGGATGAGTTATACTGCTTGAGTAGATTACAACCTAAACAACCAATGCCAGACCAAAAGACACTTAGATATGCTAAAAGACAGCTATAACAAGACAACTACATAATTTATGTTTTTTTTTTTATAAATAGATACTTTTATTAAAATAAGGAGTGAGGGGAAAAACTACTTGGAATGACCAATTGATGAAAAAACCCCTCCCTAGAAACTAATACAAGAGCAAGAAGAACAACATAACAGAAAAGAAACAAAACCACAAATCACAAATTGGACCAAAAACGAATACCACAAGAACTATTCAAGAGATCCGAAGCCAGGTAAGGGAACCTTGGGAAGTAAGCTTTCATCCAAGAAGAAATGCGAAAGAAGATGAGTTTTTCCAGATGAGACGAAGAGAGATGTGCAGAAGAGAAGACCAACTCATTGCGGTGAAGCCAAAGGGACCAGCTGATAGCAAAAAACAAAGCAGTCCAAAAGCAACACTGAAACTTCCCAAATACAAGATCAACCCACTGTTGATAGAACAACAAGAACTGACCAGGCATAGTTGCAGAAACGCCCCACCAACGCAGAAAGAAGGTCCAGATGCGCCAAGAAAAGTGACAATGGAGCAAGAGACGATCAACAGATTCACCAAAGCACCCGCAGAAAGGACAGAAATTACAGGAGATGGGACAAATACTGAGCTGGAACAAACGATCATTAGTCGGAAGACGATTAAGCATGGCAAACCAACAAAAGAGCTCAACTTTAGGAGGAACATAACTGTGCCAAATCATTGGTAAAACAATGGAATCCAAAGGTCGAAGCTGCTGCAATAAAATCTTGTAGAGATTATTAACAGAAAAAGAACGTGACTGATTGCCAAACCAAACCAAACGATCTTGAGCACCAAACAACACTATAACCTGCCGAATAATAACAAACAAAGAGTCCAAAGAGCGAAGTTCAGCAGGAGACAAAGTGCGCTGCCAGCGCAAAGACCATACCCAAACGCCATCAGACCAAGATCCCATCTCAGACAGGAAGCCATAAGGAAGAGCTGATAATTGAAACAAATCCGGAAAAAGGGAACAAAGGGGATCTGAGTTGCACCATCTGTCAGTCCAAAAAAGAATGGAAGAGCCATCTCCAACCTTAAAGGAAAAGCAATTTAAAATGAGAGAAGCCGAGGAAGAATTATCAGAAACCGTGCTTGCTATTGATCTCCAAAGGAAAGAGGAATGGCGTATAGAGGAGACGAAAGCATTATCAGCACGAGATACAAAATATTTGTTTTTAATAGTAGTGCTCCACAGAGATTCTGAATCATCTTGTAAACGCCATAACCACTTGAACAACAAAGCTTTGTTATGAAGACAAAAGTTAATAACGCCCAAACCACCTTCATCCCGAGGCCTGGCAATGAAATCCCAATTAACACGATGCCACCTAGGCAAATCAGAACCACCACTCCAGAAAAAGTCAGAAACATGGCGATTAATTTCCTTAGCAACCAAAACTGGAATTTTAAAAATAGAAAGGAAGTAGATGGGTATAGAAGCAATGCAAGACTACATAATTTATGTTGCATAGGAAAACTAACATTAAACTTGAACAATGACAACTGCAAAATCAGCTTTAATATTTTCGACAAAAATTACATAACTATAAGTATGCCATTATTATTCTTAGTTTTTTTATTACTTTATTTGGTTCCATATTGCTTCAGAAAATTTAGATTTTATATTGCAAGATTTATCATATATTTGTCTCACTTTTCTTTATATGACATAACATTTTAATTGGTTTGAACATAATCATTCCTTATATTCTAATGTTTTAGGTCATCTGGTCAACCAACCGTAAACTTGTAAATTTTGTTTCCTCTGCTTTTTTGCTCCTCGATTGTCTAGAAGAGATTGTACCAACAACTTGAGTACTCTGTCTCTTTTGGATTGTGCGTATCTTACTATAGCAAATAGTCTTATAAATTAGCAAGTTGATAGTTCTCTAAGAAGAGTATTATTTAATAGTATCTAGAGTATGTACAGTTAACATAAGGCTTGAAGCTTTTGATAATAGTAGAATCCTATGGTTTATCCATTTGCACTGTGAGCATTCAATAGTGAACAGAATAGATGTAACAATTGCCGCCTATTTCCTCTATAAAAGGAGACCCTTTATTTTATACTCTACTTGTGTTTGGGGGCATTTAGAAGAGACTCACATTTAATTATTGAACAAGATTCTTTCCTTGCCAATTCTTCAAATAATTTGGTAATCATTAAGATTTTTTTTAAAAAACAAGGTAGTACAAAGAATATAAGCTTTGAAATTGTATATTAAGATGGGTAATCATCAATTTGTTCTAGATTTCTTACATAAAATCATATATTTGAGGAAATCTCCATTCTCTCTTCTCTTTTATTATTATTATTTTTTTGTTATAATTTTATGTTGAAAATTTGTCATTTTATTGTTTTCTCCAAAAATCAATTTCAAATTATTGAAAAAAAAAGGAGAATGCCTCTCAACCGGATTAATACTTAGATTTCTTTAAAAAAAAAAAAGATTAATACTTGAGTTACCTTCAATTGTCTCTTTAATATATATAGGTTAAAGATGGTTGTAACAAAAAACGTCCCCATAAGGGCCGGTAAGTAATTCAATCTGTCTGTATATTTTTCACATATTACAATATTTTCTTTTTTTTTTTTTACGTATGTAATTATGTGGTACTAGTACTACATACACATAGTATAATTATTGGTAATATTATTTTCTGCTTAATCATAAAAATATATTTTTTAATATTGGTATTAATTCAATATGAATACTTTTGTTGCTTTTACAAACAAAATTATATGAATCTGCCGATTGTATTTACAAAGTTTTTAATATTTTGATTAATCAAATTATGCGGTTGCGTTTGATGATAGAGTTAGAAGAAGAGCCAAGTAGCCTTTTACGGTACGAGTCATTTTATTTTACTTTTATTGTGTTGTAATATCCATTTATTTTTAATTCAATAAAATTTATTTCTAAATATATATATACTATAAAAATAATATTTACTGATAGTATAATATCATATAATGATACAACAAATTAATATAAAATAAATAAAACTTACAATAACAAATTTTGCTATGTGGCACTTTTGCTCTTAACCATATATTTTTTTTAATTTTGATATTTAATTTAAATTTTTTATTCTTCAATTTCATAGTATATTAACAAGCATTATTTTTTTTATATTTATTTTTAATGACTTCTTATGTTTTAACTATATTTATTTTAATTTTTTATAATTTTTATTTATTTTTTTCACTTTACAGCATATTAACGAGCATTAATTTTTATATTTTTATCCTCTTCTATTTCTAATTATATTCATTTAATTTTAAAATTCTAAATTTGTACAATTAACTATTTTAGAGTTTTAATATTTTATCATTTAATGAGCAACTTTTAGTTTTCCTATAATTACCAATTATTTACTTAAATTTTTATTATATCGGCTTGAAAGATTTTTATTTGAAAATAATTCATGAATCTTTTTATTTTTGTATTATCTTCAATTTTTGTAATTTATAAATATGAATTGATTTAATTACATCTATCAATTAATATATTAAATAGAATAAATTTTTTATATATTTTAATTTTTTTAGGTTTTAGTGAATATTTTTTATTTACCTAATAGTTTTATTAGTAAATTCAAAAGTTAATTGATTTTTAAATTCAAAAGTTAATTGATTTTAATTTTTGAAATTTTTTATTTAATATAATATATTTTGAAAGTGATAATTTTTTTTAATAAAAATATGAATATTAAAAGAAGTTATTTTATTTTTTATATAAAGCTTCTTAGTAAAGGCATGCACCTTCACTAAGATAATTTGATAAAGGGAAAAAAAATAAAGTAACATAAATAACCACATGGGCAATGGGAAAAACAAAAGAGAGGAACAAACTTTCCGCTCATCACACACTAACCCTGAGCAAATCCAAAAGAAGGCAGTCATTGAGATGTTTGAGAATGAGACCCCGTTTGAGGCCTATTGCCAGTAAGAATTGGTTTAAATTTTCCCTTCTTATTTTTCTTCATAGAAGCAACCTACCAATTATCGTTTTTGTCAACCATATCTGCCCAGGACTGTTTAGAAACCATCTCCATCTTACACTGAGCCATAAGTTGATTATCTGTTAATTTAATAGAATTGGAAATTGCATCTGAATACAAAGGCAATTCCTTCCCAGCTGAGGAAACACCATCTGGTTTACCATCATTATCCTGAACTTCTTGAAC
This sequence comes from Mallotus japonicus, assembly GCA_949634005.1. Lineage (NCBI taxonomy): Eukaryota > Viridiplantae > Streptophyta > Magnoliopsida > Malpighiales > Euphorbiaceae > Mallotus > Mallotus japonicus. Next base: position 10,848 of record CATIWK010533788.1, read on the forward strand.
CTCGCCAATCAAATTATCATTATCCTGACTGTCCTGAATCTCAGCAGTTTTATTATCCTCGAACTGACGCAAAGGAGCATCATCAATGGCCAAAGTATGATAAGCTATATCTTCTACAATGTTATCTTCCTTCTCATTCTGAATATCAGGGAACTGATTTAAAGCACTCGAAGAGGGTTCCTTCTGGTTCAAGCCTGCAACCGAAGTCTCCTCATTTTACTTTTGTTAAGAATCCTCCTCAATATGAAGTCCATCAGCACCACCAACTGCAGTTTGAATAGATTCAAAGGCATTAGATATAGGAACATCTGCAGTAGTCGAGGATTTTGGCCTCCATACGCTGATTCTATCATCAAGCTTATTAGATTTATCAATCTTTGGTTTTGGAATAGTATAGGTTGTTGTCATTCGACAATCCTGAGGAGTATGGCCAATGTTAGAGCAAATATTACAAAAGGAAGGCAAACTCTCGTAAAAAACATCAATAAAGAAACTTTTTCCAACTCTCTCTACAAGAAGATTTTCATTCAACTGTTTAGAAAGATCAATATCTATGAGAACACGAGCGTAATGCCCAAATTCCCCATTAACAGTGGCATTGTCTATTTTGAGCGGAATAGCGATTCCTGTGCAATAGAAGCTAGGATTTTGGGGTGCCAATATTCCCATGGCAGCTTATAAAAGTGAAACCAGAGCTGAGTGTTTGTTGATTTTTAGGTTGAAGGGTCGAAGCCTGGACTACAATGCTGCAAGCGCAAAATTCCAGGTTTGAGAACAATTGAGCCGCGTCCCCATACTGAGTTCTTCTCAACATATGTGTTTTAAGATTACGTGAAATAAAGAAGCCTCTTCCCATAGATATAAGTTTCCAGTTAATGGTTAAACCCCAAACCTTGGACAATTTAGACTTTAATTCAGGCAGCTTCCATGGTGTTTCTCCCTTGGAAAGAATAACTCTTACAATGAGTGTCACATGACAAAATTCGTCCTATTGTATCCTTAGATAGATTAGAAATTTTTTTTTTAAATTTGACACAATTACTTTGTTGTGTAATTATATAAAATAACAGTGAAAAAAATTTAAAGTTTTTATTTAAAAAACTACTATATATATATATATATATATATATATATATATATATATATATATATATTAGTTTTTAAATTTTAAATTTTTATTATTATATTATATTTTTGTTTTGTAACTTCTTTTATTATTATTATTATTATTATTATTATTATTATTATTAT
>CATIWK010534027.1:0-17940 GCA_949634005.1 Mallotus japonicus
AATTTAGTTAGTATTGAAATTTTAAATTTTAAATAATTTAAAAAATTGAAGGACTAAATTATTTATTTTATCAAAATTTAGGGATTAAACTGTTTTATTTTTATAAACAGAGGGAGCTAAATGTAGTTTGATATAAAAAAATCTAACGGAAAAGTTAACAGAGGGAGGTAAATGTTGACGGAATTAAAGCTGAGGGATGTAAATGTTCGATTTTCAAACAAGAGAGAGGCAAGTGTGAATTAGGTCAAACCTCATAAAGGTAAATATAATTTGCTCTTTTTTTTTTATCATACATCAATGGGATGATGAACACTGATATGGGACCCCACGTCTCAAACTCAAGACTCCACAATGTCCGTGGGGCGGCTTAGTGGGCATATACATATGCAACAATTTTGGTAACTTCATCTCAAACAGTGGTATGAATCAGCTGCCAGACAAAGCAGCTCTATAATATGAAATGATCTGTTGTTCTCTTTATCTTGGATAATAGATAGATATTCTGTCATATATTTCACTCATACTTTAATTCTAGATGATTGAACTGATTTGTGGTTTGAATTATCCTTTCATGTTTTGACATATAAAATACGTCATATTTATGTAATTTCTTTTTCAAATAAATAATCATTCACTTTTTTAATTTAGAATTAATTTTTCAAGCATCAAAAATTTACTTACAAGTAAAGTTGATGTAAACATGCTATATCATATTTCCACTAATATAAGAATCTATTTTTACTAACGTAAAAAAATCTTAATTTTTTGTCATTTACTCTGATATTCTTTTTTTTTTTTTTTTTTTTTTTTAAACATCGTGTTGAAAGGTAGTGTCGTTCCAGCAAGCTCACTAACTATTTTAAGTTCATCTCAACTTTTGCATTTATGAAAATATTTAAAACACAATCTCTCCCAATATATTAATTTTAAGATTAATCTTTCAAATATTTAATAGAATCCTTTTATTATTTGGAAAGCAATATAGCCAAGGTTTTTTTTTTTTTTTGTAAATATTAAATTAATTTTAAATTGCAGTTATCTCTTTTATTATTATTATTATGAAAGTGAAATAATTTAATTATTAAATACACATACAAGCTTTTTTTTTTTTGGGTTGATACGATACTGGTAGAAGCATTAATTTATTGACGGTTATAATATCATTTAAATTATTAACTTTGCTACAGAATTGATATTTACCAACCTATGACCTAAAGCTTGCTATCTCAAACAAATCAAAGAGAAAGTCAATTGCATCTGCGAACAAGATCAAGTACAAAGAGATGAGGACCAAACCAAGTTGGTACATATTAATAATGGAGGTAATTAATAGTGACGAATAGGTGATGATGATAATGACTAGGAATGAATGCAAAAAGAGGTAGACGACAGTTTTGAACTTTTTTTTAGTGTCAAGTGGATTATAGAAAGAAAGAAAGAAAGAGGAAATAGCAAACGAAGGAAAGTAGGGAACACACCAAAACAGGGCCGTGGTTTTCCGAAAACCAAAAACAAATGAACAAAAACAAGGATAAGGGCTCGTGGTTTTCGCAAAAACCACCAGAGCCAACCACGTTTGTGTTTGGTTAAGTTCTCTGCAGCAGACCAAAAGATATTAAAAATTGACATATTCCAAATTAGCACATTTCACCACTAATATGGACTTCATCCCGAGAGGGAGGACCCAACTCCTCCAAGTATATAACGTAATCTGGCATCACTGACATATATAGCAACACTCATTATCTGCCACAGTTGCTACCAATATCTATGCAATGATTCTATACATCGAATCAATTTACATCTCGAATGCTTCATTTTTTCCGTTACTTATATAGATACGGACTAAAAGTAATCAAGCCAACAATTTCAACATACTGCTTTCCTATTGGCAGTTCGTGAATGATTCAGTTTTCTTTTTGGCACCACCTAATTGCAACTTGTTACATTATGCATGATAAATTTAATCTAAACTAAAAATATGTAAAGCCAAGTGTTAATATTTATAGAATTTTCATTTGGATAGAACAAAAAATTGTGAAAGTTGATCACAAACATATTCAGATCTAGTTGTTAGATCTACATCTTAGCACACCATCTCAGCAAAAAGGTATACTCACCCAATAAGGCAAAGAAAAAAAAACGTAATGCTATATGATAATATGAGCAACAAAAGAAAAGGCAGATGATGATAAATTACTATTTTCATTGCTAATGGAACAGAAAGTAGTTGTCCAACAATCTAGCAAAAGTATAATATGGCATATTCATTTTCCCAGAAATTTATACATGTACCTTGGCTATAATATGGCATATTCATTTCCTCATAAATTTATACATGTACCTTGGCTGATTTAATGTTGTCAGGCTCAGGACTTATATTTAGTCTGCTCCATCAGCATCATCTCAAAGCCCATTACTGGATGTCCAGTAACTTAAAATCCTGCTTCTCAACTGCAAATTAAAATTACATGTTAGATGGCATTAGTTAATTGAGATTATAGCGAGTCAAAACAACCAACATACGCTTCGTTACAAGGATTATAAACTGATGCATTAACTCAAAGCGGCCTCTTTCTTTTTTTTTTTTCCATCCGAAGGTAGGAGCAAATTATTAATTAAACTAATTATAATAATAAGTGTTCTAGACAACATCCTAGTTATTTTTTGGTTTTTTCTTTTGTGCTTGTAAAACAAGATGAAAGTTAAAACAAACAAAATCCAGACCTTCTCAACATCTGTTGTGCTAGAGACATCTTGTCTTCCTTTCTTAAGTAGTTCAATACGAGCTCGAATGAGGCGATTCCATTCTTCAGCCTAATAACAAAATATAAACCTCAGTCACATCTTGATAACAGAGAATCTCACAGCTTCAAGGTCATCCACTAGAATTTACTCATATAGTTAACAATCTGCATATGAACAGATTAATAATGCCAAGTGATTGCTGCAGTCTTTCTCAAAAAATTCAAACTATAACGGTCGCATTTAAACTCCAAAGGAAACAGTTATTATGTTTTTCACACTTTTCAGTATTAATTTAAAGCAAGATGCATCGGTGTTCTTACTTTCATGGGTCATTTTGACTTAACAGAAATAAGGTTTACCAATGTTTCTAACCCAACCCAGACATCGATATATGAATTGTGTCATCTATATCAATTTGTGAAAGTGGATGATATCCATCAAAAGAACAAGTACTAAAAAATGATTGGGAACTTCTCATTCCCATCTAGCCAGACTTTTAAACAGTGGGATTTTAGTTCAAATTAGACTCACCCTTCCAAGCATTCCCGTCAAGCACTGAATCTCATTTTTCTTTATGGTCGATAGATTGTGTGCGACATCTATTACATTGGTCCTGCAAACAAGGAAACAAAAACAAATGAAAACTCCTCAGAATTCAACTTGTAATTTTAAGAATAGACCTACATTAATCAAAATAAAGTTAATCCTCAAGTATAAGTGTTCAACTATATCTTAATAATTTCTGTGATTTCCCATTACATATTTAAAGTCTCCAAGAAGTGGAATATTCATACTCTTTTGAAAACAAAAGGTCCAGATATTGTTCTTCCACAAGCTGGTCCACAGTATCAAGAGTTGTTCCCACCTGCAAAACATAAGTAAACTCGAAGTCAGATAAAATCAAAAATGTTAGGCAGATTGATAGTATGTCAATAGAGAGAACAACTCAAGAACTTTGAAATTTGTTTAATTATCTAATCTCTAGGACAGGAAAACTTAGAAGCTTGATTAATGGCTCATAATTGACTCTACTTGATCACTTATGTCAGTAAATACAGTCCTAACACCTAAAGCATTTTCAGAACATGTCGGTCAAAGAAATCTAGTATTCTAAGGCATATCTATGGTCTTTTTAGTCATGAGTCGATCTTCATTTCCAAGAAATGCATTTATTTAAGTACTTAAAACCAAAAGATACTAAGAGTAGACAGAAAGTTGGTCTTCATATATGCTTTTGCAAGTAGGAATGAATAAACCAGTTAATATAGAATTGATCCAAAACCAAAACTGTTGGGCGAATTTCCTAGGATCTACAACTAGATCTTTCTTTAAAATCTACTGAAGGAGTTAGACTCCTCGCACAGTTGATTCCAACCTATATTTCCACAATTATACTTATCTTCACTTTCTTCCTGGGCTCTACATAGAAAGGAAAATATTTGAGAAAGCCAAAAAGAAACATTGAGAGAAGAGAATTGGAAATTTAGCCCAATAGACTCAATCAATAAGGAATGTCCAAATAGTTCCAAAAAAAATTGGATTTCTAAAGGAGAAACTCATGGTAATAGAGTGAGAGTATCAAAGTTGATCTCATAAATCAAATGCCCAACAGTCTAAAAACTCTTGAATTCAACTTTTCCAAACTTACAAAACAAAGCAGTGCCATGCTCTATGTAACCTTGTTTGCATACCAACATCACTTATTATTAAGGAGATCAGTGGTTAAATTCATACTTAAGAATAGAGGAGACATTTTCTTGGGCTAAGTAACCAACAGTTTCTCTCTTTAGCTTATGGCATCCTATTGTACACACTAATATATGTTGGTTAGTAATTTTCTGCTGCAAGTTTAATTGTTACTCTCATATCAAATAGAATAGTTGAAAAGACAAGCTCCCCAACATAAAACCATTCAGTCTGTCTCAAAACTCTGCAAGGCACCAATTGACTCAGAATTAATGTGAAATTCTTCTGCTAGTGGAGAAACTTATAATTGTAAGGCATTGGGTGGAAGCCTCACAGATCAAGAATTATATAATAAAGGAAAAATAGCAAGAACAATAATTCAAAAAAAAAAACATACCTGTGCTTCGAGGCCTAATGACTCAAACTCATCCTGCAAGATGCAAAAGAGACAACATCAGAGTTCAAACTAATAATTGATGCAAAACCAACTATTTGTCAGTATCAAGTGGAAATTATAAGCATTGAAGCTGCTGAACATAAAAAGAAAAATGATATAACAGTTAAGTCATCTATATCTATGCACCCACCCTGTCCTTACCTCTGAACTATCCAGGGAGCACTTTGTGCACATAGTGTTTTAATATTTACGGTAAAGGGTGCTAATGGAGATGAAGAGAAAAAAGCACGAGAAATTGGCAATGTTTTACTGCAAACTCACATCATCTACCTTTGTTTTATATGAGTAAAACAATCAAGCACTTGGCAGCTAAGTCCACTTAGAATCTATACACTAAAAAGCCAAGTCAGCCCTAACCCTTAAACTGTTATTCCAAACCTGTGAGTAAACCAACCAAAAAGTGTTAACATTCCAGCCTCCCACCATCTTTCCCATGCAAGAGAGCAATCATCAGTCAGTCATTAGATCTTCCTGTACTAATAGGTATAAAAGCAAACAAAAAGCTAATCCTCAGAAATGCCCAAACAATCACAAGTCCCATATAATCCACTCCCGGCTAATGTTTGGACAAGTGCACAGTACTGTCCAGGCAAACTGATAAAAATGAGAAAATGGACATGTCATTGCAAAGTAAATTGTGACAACAAAAGCGACCTAGTCAGGCATAAACATGGGACAAAACCCATGCAGTCTACCAGAAAAAGAGCACATATTGAGCTGTGCATCAAATCAGTAGATTAGATGAGAATTGTTGAAGAATGTACGATAAAAGTTGCATCTCAACCGTTCAAAAGTTAAAAAGACAGTGACAGAGATGCATACCTCTATTTGTTTATGCAGAGAAGTTATGACCTGGAAATTTTGCATGTCAGCAGATAGCATTAGCCAAATAAAGAACTTAGCAACAGGTAGAGGTGAAGTGATGAAATGGACAAGCAATAGAATATTTTAAAGAAAGTCAAAAGCTCTTAATTTGAATATTATTCATTAGCACAAGAGAACAGCAGCAGAGAGTGCAATAAAATCGCGTCAAGTAAAAAGGAAATATTTATTTAAGACATTTAATAGTATTATCAAATGGCAGAAGCTGCTCCCAGCTGCTCCCTCCAGGTTTATTTTATGAACTTTAGAATACTTCCCGTATTTTTTTTCTTGGCATAACAGAACGATGCTAAATTATGCAATGATGTGAAAAAAGCTGATGATTTTCTAAACAACATAATAATCTAAGAAAACAGAGTTTTAGGCAAAAAAAAAAAAACATAGAGAGAGAGAGAGAGAGAGTTCATTGTGTTGTGTTTTAATATCGTGATATTCATTGTTGGAGGCAAGTTTATTGACCTCCAAACTCCATTAGAGATAAGTGAGTAAAAATGTGGTGATATATATTAGTAATTGCTAGTAATAAAAAGAAAGAAGAAGACAGAATGCACGATAAGAAGGAAAGCAAAAGGAAGAAAATACCATTATGAAAAGGCGGTGAAGACTGTCCTGCTCTTTGGTGTTGAAGTGAGGAAATGCTTTGATGAGATCCTTCATTTTTATACAAACACATCATTAAATCATATCATATCCTTTCTAGTAAGACCAAACATGTATATGCTTCAGGCATGTATAACTACTGAATCTCAGAAAAATTAACAAGAACAAGCGGCACAACTCCAATTCCAAATCAAAGTGAACTAAGTATTCTCTTCTCTTCTCTTGTGTTATTACCAGAAGCTCAATTGTCGATGCATGAAAAGAAAAAGAAATGATTATTAGGTTAGATTTCGAAATTAATTTAAAGAAAAAAAGACCTGTTTGGAGCAGGAAGTGAGAAGGAAGCGAATAGCAAGCTTGAAGGACTTTGTAAAATCCGAATGTCTCGATCCAATTGAAACAACAGCTCCAGCTCCACGACCACCTCTACTCTCCATATCGATCTCTCACACACCAATTTCAGGGAAAGGAGTTGTAATAAAGTGAATTCTGCACTACAGCTTGTTGGACTTGGAGGGAAAGGGGAAGTAGAAGACGAGACGAAGTCCTGCCTTTCTGTTCCCGAACGACGCCGTTTTCTTTTAATTATCCTCCTATCCTTTGCTTAAAGCTGCCTGCCCACGCTTTTCGAATTTCAAATTAAGAGGGAAACTTTTCCTTCGCCTTACTTTCAGTTTCAGTTCTCCATATTATAATTGTTTTTTTTTTTTTTTTAAATGATTTTTTGTTTTCTAAACATGGTAGTGATTAGTAATTGCACAGACAAGATAGAGTAGACCAAAAAAATTGAAAATTTACTATAATGCATTGCATGGGAAAATGTCTTCTACTTCTTTTAACAGCGCTTCAAAATTCAATTTAACATTTTGATTAGATATATTATTTTACCAACAAATACAAAAAAAATGTATTCCATAATAAACTATTGAATTATTATAAATCAAATTATTTCTTTCAACGACAAGCAAAGTAAAACCTACCATTCAATGCAAACACACTACAATCATAAACGCGCTATAAGCACCAACTCTACACACATCCAACTGACAGTCAACCTTCTTCCCTATCAAATATAAACTTCATCATTCTCCATTTCATGATAAAGAGTTCTCACCCCAGCCATTATGATTAATACAAACCCAGGAAACGCACAAATCCCTCCTCCACAAACATTTTTCCAGGTAAGTTTCCTCCCATCTCCTGTGTTTTCCTTTATGCTAATACAATTTCTCAACAATTACTATCTTGTATGTGCTTTCATTTACATATTTATTATCATTGCATAACAATTATTCATCATGATGTTGTAGCTACCTGCTAGATAAGATATCTCAATGCAATTACACACCTTCTTTCATGTGCAATATGCAACTAGTTTCCACTTAATAAATACATGGAGAAAACACAACTGATCACCCATATCAAAACGCCTGCCAAAAAGAGCAAGTGATCTGTTAAAATCTAGCACACGACAATTTGCTGCTTCACATCCAATCATACAACACAAACAAACACCTTCTTCACTCTTCTCATCTCTGATTGTGTTCGTAAGTTTGCAAAAGCCAATAACCAACCAATTATATAAGATGCAACACATACAACACATAGATCACAACACTAATTGTCATATTTTACAATCCTTGGACTCAACGCATCTACACCCTCCTAAAGACAACAAACAAACATTTTAGATCCCATGGGGTCAGCATACAACTCCCTGAATAAAAATAGAAAAGTCAAGTTTTGCCATCCCCTGTTGTTCTCTTCAGCGGCTAACTTTTGCATCTCCCAAGTGAATGCAGCTTTTTACATCCATTATCAAGATTTGCTAGCCCATCATATTCCCAATTCTTTCATGTTCAGCGTATAGGATGATATTGTGTGATGCCACGTTTTGGAGGCAATTTCCTCAAGATGAAAAGAACCAATGAAGAAGGTAAAATCTCCACCAGCTGCAAGAAAATTAGGATGAATTGGATATAGAACAGATAGGAACATAAGATGGGCAAGCACAGTATAATTAGGGGTAAACAAGCAATTCTTAAGGCTACAGCATGTATATAAACAGATCCTTTGTTAGTTACAGACTACAGTGACCATTACCATAAAGTTAGAAGCAATTTTAACTTGCTTAAAAACATTTCCAACCATGTGCTTCCAAAATCAACAATTGAAATGTGGATCTATATAAAAAGATGTGGAATTTAATTATACGTTTCTCAAATCACTTTCAACAAGAGAAGTATATTTGTAGTTACTTAAGCCCGAATATATCTAAAAAGAAACCAGCAGAATAGGCCACCTTAAATTTCTTCAACACATGGTATCCCAAGATGATTTAACCAAGGTTGCCGTCAATCTATTTTAGAACTCTCTGCCAATAAATAAGGTGGCCAGAAACAGAAATTTTTAGAAATCATTTTTTAAATTCATAATCTAGCATGCAACAGAAATTTTTAAAGAGTTCTATAATTGAAACTATTGCGCACAAGAGTTCTACAATTGAAAACATATGCTTACAATTATATGCCTTGCCAGAGTTGTATGTATTTTCAATTACTATGCAATCCACATATTGGCCAAAATCAAAATTGTTTCAATATCCAAATCATTCATAAAGCTATTCTGTGTCAATAAATCTGAAACAACTGGTGTGGCAAAACATTCAGGTAGACATATAGCTTCCCCATTGTAGCAAGACTAGTTAAGCACCTTCTTAATCAATATTTTCATTGCAGAAAACATGTCAAACCATTAATATTTTTTCTTGCTCATAGTAACCAACAACAATCTTGCAGCAAAACTTACCAAGTAATATATGAAGTTTAAAATTGGATGATCCAAAACATCTAGATCAGCAGCTTTATCAAATGCATTAAAGCACATCTGAAGTACAAAAAAAGGACAGCACAAGTAGTGTTAGATGAACATCAAGAAACAGACACCACGATAATAAGATCTCTGCAACATGGATATGAATCTTAATGCCACTATCAAACAAATAGCTTAAGACTATCAGCGGAAGGAGATATTAATTATAATGTACTAAAAGAGCTAAACCCATGAATCAGTTAAATAATGTTCAGAATGCTTAAGAGATCATGAAATTTAAATCAGAAAAGAATGAGAACACTCACCATAATGCATCTGACTAGGAAGCATGAGAAACAAATAGTTGTTACATAGCCAACCTATCCAAAAGAAACATGGAAACAACAAAGTAAATAGAAGAAATGCAAACTAACCACTAAAATGTCCAAGTACTGTCAAACAAATGATTACCTCCTGGAGCTTCTTACGCCTTCCTTTAGATTCCACAGGGAAACGCTGCAGCATCAAAAAGAGCCTACCAAAAATATGCAAAGACAGTGTATTAGATTGTCAACCATACATCACATATCTTATATCACTTAAGACACCATCTGACCATCAGAGGCAAGCAAACTGAAGAACAGAAAGGTACAAAACTATCTTCTCCTAAAGTTTTTCAAAAATGTCCCCTTAGTACCAGGAACTTCATCTCTGCCCAGTGCCCACACAAACAGTCATTCTGGGAGACTTGGGAAACAATTTATTTGCAAAACAAGACATGCAATGTAATCACACAGTCTATGGTCAAACACATTTCAAATAAATGCGGCAGATGGAAAATGCAAGAAGATTTACCTTCCACCATAAAGTAGGAAACCAAGAGCTGCGAACAAAGATACACCTGCCCAATAAATAAATGATAAGAACAAGCCATCACTTACAAGGATGATAAACTACCAAAAGGCATAAAGGCTAGCGCAAAGAGAAGGAAAAAAACCTGCAAAAAACATCTTAGAGATGATGACCACCACTCGGTAATGTTTCCACCATAATACCAGCCACATAGCAATCTAAAATCAATTGAAAAACAGAATATAAGTCAGAAACCTGCTAAATTAAAAAAATATATATATTACAGACTGAATCAGCCATAATTTTAACCTAGTATGTGTAGAAGGCAGCAATACACAGGCATACCCTTACTAGCACATGAGAAGGTATCAACTATGCACAAATTTTTGACAGAGGGACATGTTATAATATACTTATTGCTAGGATAATCCAAATAACGACGATAATGCACCATAGAAATGTCTTAGTCTTCAGTTATTCCATTGAACAATGTCATGCAAGAGTAAAGCAGTTTCAAAAATCTTCAGATTCCAGACCACAGTTTGAATGGTAAGGAAAGGGAGGGGGAATCTAGCTGGCATAACCCCAAGCATGTATACATGCAGCACAGTGAACCAGATTCAGAATTGCAAACTGCCAACCCAGGACCAGCATAATGTCATGTGCAGATTGAGAATGCTGGACTTGATGGCTAATGCATAAGTGTTTCAGTGAAATGAATTGTCAATACAGATTTTGCACAATAGCTTAAAAGTGCTTTGTTAAAAGGAAAAGATAATAAGGATCCTTTTACAAAGCATTTTCACTTTAGTTTTCGGAGCATGCAACTGCATTTTATATATTTCCAGACACAAAGCTACTCTAATTTAGAGTCCTCTAAGTCCTGGTGGTTGTTAAGATGTGTTTAATCAGCTTCTTGTAAGCTACAAGCTTTCCTTGATTATAAATCACACACAAGAAAAGGCATTCTTAGAGAGGCTATTGAATGAGACAACAATTTACAAGGAAATGTTAATTTAAGATGTGCACATATACGTATGGTGGTAAGTCATTTTATCCTCTCACACCCTTTTATTTCCTATTAATTGTTGCTATTCCAATCTAATATCAAGTTCTTCGTTATTTGGTTGCTTTGCATGTTGTAGATATTCATCTGTTTGCTTTTTTTTTTTTTTTTCTGAAACAGGTTTTCATCTATTTGCATTTATCACTTAACTCCAATGCAGTCCATGATCTTAACCCTTTCAATTGCTTATTTAGCTGTCAAAATTCAGATATTCAGATTAGCAACAATAACCTTAAAAAACTTTAACATTGTATCAGAATTTTTAACTGCATCAGTTTTTGGGTATCAGACACAACTATCTACCCTGCGCTACATAAACTATAGCAGCAAAAGAATCTAACAAATGACAATGAAATATGGCAGGAATTTTTACGCAAGTAAGAGAAAATTTTTGATAGAATGTCACTAAGGAATATTGGTATTAACAGCTGGAATATCCAGCTGAGAATTTACTGGATAAAATAAACATTAATTGGCCTAAAATGCAAGGTGTAAATGAAATTGTGCATTCTTAAACGAGTTGTATAATTTTTCAGTTCTACATTTTTTGGAAAACAAGCTCACTCGAAATGTTTTCCAAATTCCCAAACAGAAACGATTTTTTTTTTTTTTTAAGAAAAAGGAAATTAGAGATGGGAAACAAACAAAACTATGACATTAGCCAAAAAAGTCCTTTGTGATGATAAACAAATTCCAATTACGACAAGGTCATACATTCCGAGTCAGTTTCATTGTCATGGGAAGTACCACATTGCCACCCACCATCCAAGAGCTTTTTTCTTCCCTATATCTTGAAGATATTAATTTTGCAAAACTAGACAATAAAGAAAACCAAATTTTTGAACAGATATTCTTTTCTAGTTTACAAATATAATGTATGTTAAGTATGAAGCAAGTAGGGTTCTTGGCCATACACCCAAGAAGAATATAACCCCTCTCCAAAATATATGCTTCATTTGTTTCATAAAAATAGTTTTTGTGAAAGATATTTCTTTTAAGAAAGACATTTCCTGAGAAAATAGCTTCTTTTTATTGTTTAATCATAATACCAAAAAATCTTTTAGTTGAATTTTAGAGTGCATTAAGAAAACAATGAATAAGACTTAAAATGTTTAGCCTTGACAAGAGCATTTTTCTCTTTATAGTTTATGAGAGAAAATTATATAAAAATTGGAAAATTATTTGCTGATTTCAGTGATTAACAATGGCCAAAGATAAGCAAAGACAATGTGTGTTCCACTACATATGTTTATCCACTATGAAGTTATGCTATTAATTCCTTCCCTTTTAAGAAATTTAAGAAAGTTTGAAAATTTGACTTCCCTATCTTGTCCTGTTCATTCATCAATGTTACAAAACAAACTTAGCTAGGTTGAATATGCTCATTAGCCACGAGGAAGATTAGTCTAAGTGGGCCCAAACATGCCTCATGTTTAATAAACCACAAGGGAAATTATTTTGCTACATATGGGTCCAATCCCATTAAGAGTCGCAGGTAAATAACCAATCACTGTTGTAAGGCCCATCCCTTTCTTTCCAGACAATGCATGCCTCAATACAATAGGATAGCAACTCTTTCATCTTCCATATTCCTTCAAACTAAAAACCTAAGATGGTAACGGATAGCGATCACAATTTTGTAACCACAATAAATCAATATTAGAGCGCAGAAACTTGCATGCCATCCCCTCATCATCACTTGATGGCCATTTTATTTCTCATCTTGCCCCATCAGGCAGCTTTAGTTTCTACTAACAAGTTTGAGTGAACTTCAAATTCAACCATCAAATATTGATTAACATCTAAACCACCTAGTATGTATATCCTGAGTGTGGAAAATATCTCAACTAATTGATAAACATTGCAAGATTCCTTAAAATATCCCCTGGCAGTGGTAATCACCTCCTAGATAAAACTGCAAATTTCTTGGTATGATATAAATCTTTCAGCCATGAAATCACTGACTCTAAGTGATCATAAATCCACCAAACTAAAATTGCACTCCTCCCCCCACTTATGGCTGCTTCTTCTTGCCAATGTTGGATTGTTAAGCAATTACTAGGACTCGTGGCAACCATGTTGCTAACCTTCCATTTAATATACGCAAATGAACGCATAACGAAGAAGGGGACTTACAAAAATGTAATAAATCCTAACATCTCGATAAAAAGGGACATATGGAAAACATAAAATTTTGTTTGTACACCTGATTATGGATAATTCAAATATTAAAAATTTGCTAAACAAAACAAGACTAATATTTCAATCTTTTCAGATTGAAAAAGATTAATTTATGCAAAGCTGGTTCATCTAAGAAATCTCAATTGCGCCATTGAAGAAGTACTAATAAATGTCATTTTAAAGTTATTGCTGACTAGGGGCAGCAATCAGTTTCTACAAAATCTGCCACACCCACAAACCGCCACTTTAAGAACAATTGCAAAAGACAACAAATGAGATAAACAAGTTCAATTCATGATACAGCAATAATAATTGTTTTATAAAGCCAACAGTTCCATCCTTCAATGCAGAAGGAACCTGCTTTTGAATCCTTGATTTCTCTTGGACTGTTACAATTAGTGAAACAGCATGGAAGAAATTTCACCTGAACAGCATAAACTATTGCATTAATCGTGAAGAAACTCGGCCTAAGTCCATCAGTGGATACAGCACGCGCCTGCATCATAAATAGACAGAATCATAATTATGGCAATTCAATCCAAAGCAGGGAGGAAAAGATAAGCAAAGCAGATTGAGAAAGGGAACAGTAACCTGATAGTAAATCTCTGCCCAGAAGAGAACAAGAAGTGCATACGTGGTGAAGAAAGCAAGACTTGGCACATCGAGCAATATATGTTGAATGATCTAATAAAGCAATCATCACCGAGAAACAAATGAGAAAATCATTAAGAGAAGTGAAAACAAAAGGAGTTAATAAAAGTTGGATACTAACTGGGGGATGCAAGGTCTCTATATTACGGCGAAAGATAAAAACTAGACAACGAACTGCAAGAAAGAAAAAGAGAAGCCATATCAAAACGAAAAAAAAAAAAGTAAAATTAGAAAATTAAAAACTGGTTATAGTGCAAGGTACAGACCCCCATTCACCAGGAAATTGAGAAAGTGGAAAACCTTCTGTGTGGTCCAACCATACTCAGGAACTCTCAATTGTATCCGTACCAGTTGAACCTGAGATGATATAATTTGTAATGAACAGCAGCACCAAATAACAATAACAATAACAATTATAATCACGTTGCTGTTTTGCACATGTCATTGCATTGCAAAGCCTATGGCAATAAAACCCTAATATTCGAGAAAGAACAAGATAGTTTGGATATGATTGCTTTGATTTCCAATCAATTGGCAGATAAATTAGAGATGATGTCAATAGTTATAAAAAAGTAGTCGAGCAATTGACAAAGTGAGGTATAATTTATTATTAACAAACTTGACTTCCGAATTCGAATAATAAAACCTACCCTAGCAACCATCAGAGCAATTAAATAAATACTAGACAAGACAACCATTAAAAAAACGAGGAGCAGGTAAAGAGAAAGAGAGAGAGGAGGCATACGAGAGCGACGGCGGCGACAAGACCATAAAGAGCAGCAAGAACATGAAAGATGCGATCCTGCCACACTACCGAATGGTTAATTTCATTCCACCAACTGGATGAGTTTCTCAAATTGTAAGCAATAATAGCCGCCGGAAATTCAGCGCCGTCCATTCCTATCATGTCCTACGCCGCTCGCCTCGCCGGAGATTTTTTTTTTTTGTCAATGACAAAAAAATAGTTTTATATATTATTTTTTATATTGTGATATTAGGAAAAGTGAATCCGTTCACGTTCCTTTCTCTTTTTCTTTTTTTTTAAATTAGTTATGAATTATTTTTTATCGCCGGAAATAACATTAAAATCGGAGTCTTTTATATATATATATAAAGACGGGCCGGCGAGGAAGAAAGGAAAGAATGGGGATGGATATCGATTGAGATGAGAAGAGGTGGTGTTGCGGCTGTTGTTGTCCTCGAAGCTGCTGTAACCGGCAATAGCCGGTGTTGTTATTTATTTTTTGTTGTTATTTATTATATATAAATCTCTGCCAATTCTACGTGGAATTGGGCCATCCAAACCTTGAGGTTTTTGGAGTTTTATTAATTAATATTTCAGTAAAAAAAAGAGTTCGAATATAAATGAAAAATACGGAAAATTTATAATTACTTGAATTGTAATTTATTATTTTATTTTATTTTATTTTAATTATCATTGAATGTTTTATTATCTAATAATGATTATTAGTAAATTATATTTTATTTTATAAAAATTAAAATAATCATAAAATGTATCCACAAATACATTAATTTAGTTGGATGTTAACTTTTAGAAAAATTAGTTGTGCATCGATGGTATGCGTGGACTATATAGTCTGCATAGTTATATATAAAGGATTTTATTATTTTAAAAATAATTTAAATATATAAATTAAATTATTTTTAATATTATAAAAGCTAAAAATTAGTTTAATATTTTTTAAAAATACAAATTATCTCTTATATAAATTAATATATTTTTTATTTAATTATTTTAAAATAAAAAATAAAATAACTTAAATATATTAATTAAATAATTTTGTACTTTTTTATAAAAATATTACATATCATAAATCTACTTTAATTAATTATTTTTAATTGAAGTGTGTATCTATATATATATATATATATATAGATAGTGACAACATTGTTGTTTGATTTAAATAATTTTTTTATCATTTTATTTTATTTTTAACAAACTTCTTATCTTGTATGAGTTGTTTATAATTATTTTTAAAAAATAAAAAATTAATAATCTTACTTGTAATTGTAAAAAATTATTGATGTGGTTTTTACAGGAAGCATGCCCCAATATTTTTCTGAATTTTAAAGAATAGTTGAAATAAAAGTAAAATCTATGCGAAAAAATTTAACCTCAATTAAAGTTGCAATATTAATTATCTAAAAAATAGAATGAAATTGACAAATATATACCAATCTAATCCAATAGATTATCATTGTAACCTTAAATTTCATGTAAAAATAAATTAGAAAACATAACATTGACATCAAAGAATATTAAAAGAATGGAGGGGCAAACTTACATTAGAAAGTTTACATAAACAAAATTTAGTATAGATCATTGAAAATACCATAAATTGCAAAACCCTTTAGCATCACTTAGAGGTTTGGTACTAGTGTGAAAAAAAAAAAAACTTTAAGCTGATTGAATTTCAAAAAAAATTGAAAAGTCATTCTACAAAATAATATTTTCAACTTCAAACAATAATTATATGAAACATTAAAAAGTGAGAACAAAAAATGTATGTTGTTTACCTGAGATCTCATTTTCATGTGAGAATATGGGAAAAAAAATCAATTCAACAATTAACATAGAACAAAACCATATTGGAGAGGAAAAAAGATATATATAATAATAATAGTTGATAAAGAATATTAGTTAATTAACCTAAGTGTAACTAATCAAATTTAAAGAATTTTATTTAAATTATAAGACTTAAAATGATTTAGAAAATTTTATTTTAATTATAACACTTTAATTTTTTTTAAAGTATATTTTAATAGAAAATATTTGAATTGTGGCTTTTTGGTTAAAAAAAATCCAAACCTTTGCGACCTTTTGCAATCTAATCCCAACTTTTTAATTTTTGTAATAATGTCCCAATTTCAAAAATTCTTTGCAATATTAGCCAAAGTTGAATCTGGTCAAAATTGAAAGCAAAAGTGATGACGTGGCATCTGAGGTGTCTTGCCAGCACATTAAAGGCAAAGAGCCCCATTCCACGTCAGCTAACCTCAGTTATAACCTAAAATATGGTTTAACAAAACAACACCGTTTTGTACTGAAATAAAATTGGAACCCTAATTCATCACTCTCCTTAAAGCATTTTATTTTGGGCATTCTCAGAGCAAATTGAGGGGCATTCTCACAGCAAATGGAGGCATTCGATCAAGGGTACAGAAGACAGAGACAAGAGAACTTTTATCATTCTTGAAGCAACTCGTCAGTGATAGTGAGAAAAATCTCTCTCTTCCCTCTCTTCTTCGATTGTTAAAAAAAATGAGTTTCTTACAAGAAGCATCAGTTTCATCAAATCGATGCAGTGATAGAAGGTATTGCATGAAGCATTAAATGGAGCTATTATGTTACACTTCATCAACAAGAAGAAATCCAAACATGAGGTTTCTCAATTGCCCATTTTGGCAAGTAATTTCTAGGTTATGTTGTTTAAAATTTGATGGGTAATGGTTTATGGATAATGGTTCAGCTTTCCTGGTGATATGGGTAATTGTTATTGGTTTTTTTTAGGCAAAAGAATGCCATTATTTTCAATGGGTTGATAATGATATGGCAGTTATGGGAGACAACGAACAAAGGCTGTGGGAGAGGGAATGTGATGAGAAGACACTAGAAGTTGAATTTAATTTGCTTGTTGAGAAATTAAGAAGGAAGAAGGAGAAGATTGAGGAGATGAAAGAAGAAAGAATCATATTCATTCAAGAAATTAAGAAGCTGCAGGATAAGATTGATGCTTTAAAATCGAGGTCAAAAAAAAAATTGAGGTTCTGTGTGTGTGTATTAGTGTTAATATGGCTTGTATATGTCAAAATTCTCCCTGTTCAAAAAAACAATGTTCTGTATTTGGCTTAATTATGACTGTTGTAATGAGAAATGGTCAGATTTTGTATAATATGTTATTCTATTAATGTGATTTTATATATCTGATTGGCAAATAATAGCCATTTATATTAGAAAATTCAGTGATAAATGTCATAACAAGCT
>CATIWK010534048.1:0-16677 GCA_949634005.1 Mallotus japonicus
TAGCGGGGAAAATATATATATATATATATATATATATATATATATATATATATATATATATACCTGTGACATAGTTCAACCAACTGAGGGACAAGATCAGTGTCCCTAAGACCAATGATGGCGGTTGAGGTGGTAGAAACAGCCTGGGACGTGACAATAATTAGAGATTGCAGCCTCTTTATTGCAGCTTTGGTATTATCTACCTTAGCATCATCCTCTCCCTTATACTCTTGACTCTGCAGTGTTGACAGCTTTTTCTCGTGTGCAATCTTTACTCCTTCTCTGGCCTAATAATTCATCAAATAATTTTTATTTCTTCGCATTAGCAGCTGTCAACGTGAAAATCTCCTGCCACATTGGCTTATGTACAATAAATATAGGTGCACACAGAAAAACTGAAGTGTGTGATTGAATTGAATATCTTATAGGTAGCCAATTCTTGATCCATTTCAAATTGCAAGAATATGAGAATCTAAAACCAATGCAAAAAATATCAGATATCTACTTTGATCAATCATTGATATCAAGGTCATTATTAGTCAAACATCCAGATTCCAGCTCAAAAAAAAAAAAAAAAAAAAAAAAAAGACAGCTACCAAAGAGTATCTTCTTAAACAGCAATCTATTCACATTTAAAAATGTAATAAAAAATTATGTAAAACATTGCTGAACCCATATATATATACAAAACGAATTTTTAAAAATCTGAACTCCAAATATAAAGAAAACAAATGCATCCACTTGACTGACAAAGTGCATGAGATAAGCTAGTTCAAGCACAAAATAATAATAATAATAATAATCAGCAGTCTATCAAATATGTGGTGAACAAAGCTTAAAAGCACACCATTTAAATTTATATTTTTTTGTCTCATCATGTTACTCATAGTCTTGCTATTACAACCGACAATCACAAAACAATTTCACCTTATGCACAAATGTCACCATGAATCTGAGATTCGAGATGAGTGAATGAAAGGGAAGAGAGCAAGAGAGTGTGACAAACTTTGTTTAAAAGCCAGTATAAAGGTTGGAAAAACATTGATAGAGTTTTGAAAACTATAACAATTAGATTTAAGGAAAAAAAAAAAGACCACTTATAAAACAATCGATCATGACTACCTTCCACAAACAAGAACTTGATGAAGACAATATCAACAACAACAACAACGCCATGTCACCAGGCTCTGATGCACGGAAACGTCAATGAACGAGCGTTTCCACGTTTCCGAAACGTTTCGGAAACGAAACACCAAAAAAACGTCCCCGGAACGTACCGGGCCCGTTTCTGTAAATACAGAAAATGGGAAACGCGTTTCAGTCTTTGGAAACGCGTTTCCAAAGCAACAAAATCCCAGCAAACTCCAAACAGAAACGGAAAGCAAAAAATCCCAGCAAACTCAAAACAGATTCGGAAAAAACTAAGATTTAGAGTCCAAATCCAAATCAAAATTGGATTCACAAATTAGGAACAAATTAAACTTCCAATTTCACAAGAATTCACAAAACCCATTGCAGAACGCTTATATAAACATCAAACAAAAATAAAAAACTCATACACACCTCTTATAAATTGAGCTCGAATTTTTGAGTTTTGACAGAATAAAATTAAGATTCTAAGTCACTTAGCTTCATACACCTTCTGTGGAGTGTGGAGAAGAGATTGTCTTCTTGTGAATCTTCAACTTCGTCTCTACCAACGAGAAAAGGAATACAGACCGGAAGAGCAAAGCAAAAAAAGAAGTCACCCACCGTGAGTCCTCTCCTATCTCCTCTGTGCTTTGATAAGAAACGCCTTTTATTTTTTTTCTAAAGGACCGCTGATCTCTATTTACTTTTTAGCTGATGAGTTTTGTTTTTGGAACCATGTTGTGCAGTATTATAGTTCATATGTTTGGGTTTGGGCCTTTGATTATTTTTTTTTTTTAGGTTTTGTTAAGTTATAATTGTTTTTATTTAATTGTTTATTTAATGGCATATGAAGTTTTCTTCATATTTAATTGGTTAACGTATATTTATTTAGTTTTATTAATCTTCAATGACTTATTAGTTTACTTGTTTGTTAAAAAAAAATTATTATTAGTTTAGTTGTTATTATTATCAATTTATTATTTTAAGTATAATGGTCTTTTCTCTTTTAATTTTGTCAATGTTTTTTAATTAATATTTTTTATTTGGATGTATTTTTATTTGATTGTTATTATTTATTATTATTATAATATTATTTAAATAATAAAATATCAATATAATAATTCCTAACAGTAATAAAAATAATACCTATTAAATTTTAATTTATACATTACATGTCGTTTATTATTTTATTATAATTACATATATACCTACCACATAATATTAGCATATAATAAATTTTATATATTTATATATATACCCCTATATTTTTAATATTTACGCATTTCCCCTATATTTCCGTTTCTTATATTTTTATGAAATGTCATTTCTCCGTATCCGTTTCAGCGTTTTTTCGTTTCCGCGTTTCTGTTTCCATGCATCATAGGTACTTGCTGACCTACCTTTTCTATATGGACCCTTGATTTCTGGTTGAGACCCACAATTGCATTATTTTCACATTTTCTTTGACATTTCATGTGATGTCCCTTAGAAATCTTTTGTTCCTATACCTGCTTTATTATACTTTAATGGGATGGAAGGAAAGTAAATTGTCAAGTATCATGCTTTGCTACTTTCCAAAAAAAAAAAAAAGTATCATGCTTTGCTTGTGAACTGACTCACCTGCTTTTATTGGTTTTCCTCTCTCTACCATTAACTTAATTTTCGTTTTTCCTATTGATATTGTCCTCTTTTCTCTGCACAAATTGCTCTAAAATTTACCACAGTTTATGATTCATCAATCAACTTTCTGACGATGGACCAGGTTAGATGATGTATCATATACTATTTGTTTAATCATGTATGTAGTATGTACACATACACAAAAATTTATGTATTAATTATTATTACTTTGAGTAATAATATACTATTTGTTTAATCATAAGTCCTTTATTTTAAGTTGAAAATAAGACATCATAAGTCATTCCAACTTTGAGTAACTGCTTACGGGGAATCAAGAAAACTTCATCAGGCTGCCTCACACATCTACTTAACCAATTGTAAAGGTAATTTACAGTCAATATCTTCATCCATCCTGATCCATTTTCAGCCATCACCTCACTCTCACCCATCATATAAAAAGCTCCGTCCTTCAGTGCTTTTTCAACTGATGCTTGATCTTTTCTTGAATCTTTATATCCGTACCTCACAATGCACCGAAAAATCAGCTCACCAGGCTTCACTCGTTGAAACAAGAACCGTTCTTCAGCAGGTACTTTACTCATAGGCAACGACTTGATGGAAACAAATACGAGTACTGAATGTAAAACCGGGACATTCGAGATGTAATGAGTAAAAATTGGAGACACCCCCTGAACAAGTTGACTGTAGAATAAACCAAGACCTTCGATTCGATGGATTCTCTTATTAGAGACTATATCAGCTAGTCTCTCTATTGCAACCTTGTTTTGGAGTTCGTACATGTACTTCTTCCTGTAGCCGTAGCTCCATACGAACATAATTGTTACCATAATAACCGCAAATAGGAGGGGAAGGCACCCTCCATCCGCAAACTTGTAAAGGGTAGCACTCAAGAATATTAATTCAGTGAGCCCGACTACTACCACATAGATGATTACCAGGATGATGTTTGTCTTCCATATCATGATCATAATAAGAACTAAAAACGATGACGTAATTACGAACACAAAAGTCACAGCGATTCCTGCAAGAAATACATATGCATATATATGTATTTTTATATATGAACAAGGATCTATAGCAAGGAAGTATATATTATAACATAATAGATATCAAAATGCTAGCTAGCTTATTACCATAGGCGTTGCCAATCTTCAAAGTGTTCTTGAAGCCAAGAGTGATTCCTACACAAGCCAACATAAGAAGTGTGTTGATTTCAGGCACGTAAACCTGTCCCTCAAAATCTGCAGAAGTATGTACTACTTTAACCCGAGGGAAGCATCCCAAGGCCACAGATTGTTGGATGATAGAGAATGAAGCTGAAATTAGTGACTGACTGGCGATAATGGCTGCTAGTACAGCTATAATAAATTGTGGCCAAAATAATGAAGCTGTGACAGAGAAACCACCTTTGGTTAATGAAGATAAACAGGCGTATTCTTATTAATAGCGCTGATTGTTTACGAATCAGAAGACTTACTTGGAATTGACTTATAAAATGCATCAGAAACATCTGCAGCATGTTTTCGCAGATAAGAAAACTGGCCAAGATAAGCAAGCAACACTGAAAGAACAAGCACTACACAACTGCTCAATTGAACAGAGCGAACATTGAAATGGCCCAAATCAGCAAACAAAGCTTCGGAACCTGAATTTATATGAACGAGATAAGTACATGCATACTGATCAATATAGAAACTGAATAATATGGCATGTGATGTATATACCTGTCAAGCACAAAACCACACCTCCAAGAGAAATCCAAGCATCCCTTCCATTTCTTCGAAAATATTTCACAATGTACCATGGGTTTATAGCCTTGATTACACTAGGATCATACTTGATGAAGTTGAAGATCCCAATAAGTGCAATAAGAGCAAACCACACCATAATAATTGGAGCAAAAGAATAGCCAACTTTATCTGTTCCAAACCTCTGAACTTGGAACAACAAAACTAAAATAACTACCGAAGCCCACATGACTACATCTTCTGAAAGGGTAGGAACAGCCTCTTTAATACCTGCCACAGCAGATAATACTGATATGCAAGGTGTTAGAATTCCATCTCCGAGGACCATTGAAACTCCAAGCATGGTTATGAATAACATAGAGTACTTTATTAGTTTGCTGCTTTCAAGTTTGGATTTGAGAGCTGAAGCCAATTTCATACGGCGTGTCCCTACATCCAACCTGTAGGTCGAAACTTCTCTGTCTTCAGCCTGCTGATTTGGTATCAAGCTCGCCTTTACATGGCGGCATATCAAAGAATACAGTGCAAATGTCCCTCCTGGATACGCGATTGAATACGCAAGAATTAAAAATCTTTAATACTTCAATAATTAACTCTCTATTTTGCAATTATAAATTGCTAATAATTAAACCAATTCTACGAAACTCACCGTCTCCATTGTCGTTGGCCTCCAAGACTATAAAACATACTTAATCACGGTGACAATAATGATGGAATAGATGATCAAAGAAAGCACCCCAATAAGATCATCGTTATCCTTAATCCCATTAGGAAAAACACTAGGTAACACGTACAGTGGTGATGTACCTAAATCACCATAAACAACACCAATACATTGAAATGCAAGCGTCAGAATTGTTCCCCAATCTGCAACCTGCAATTTTGTAACATGCCCACAAAAAAAAAGGTTCACAAAATTATTAAAATTGCATGTGTTCGATTCAAAACGATGAATGAAATGAACTTTTAGTTCAATATACGTAGCACTAGAGTGTCTTCAAACACATACTAGCTATAACGTACGTGTTATCAATGTGCCCATTAACATGATGCAGAACTACCTTACGATTATGACTATGGTTGCTATTGGCTCCAAATCGAAGATATCCTTCTTTACTAATTTTGGGTGGCCATCACCTTGTTCTCCTTCTTGTTCTTGTGGTGATCTTTGTTCTTCTTCTACCTCCGCCATCCTTATATCTGTACTTCAAGAATTGTTAACAAAATTAATAATAATATATAATCAGTAGTAGTATTATATATTGATTAATGACTCTTCCTTTTCTCAAGATTAGTATTATATATAGTTGCAAGCATTATATAATAGTTTTGGCTTTGTTTTCAGTTATTGGTCGCATTGATTTTAGTAGGTACTTGGTTTTTACTCATTTCTTGGTCTTAATGAAACCGCGTTGACAGTAAGGCCACATAATAAATAAATTTCTCATTTTGTATGATACAAATCATTCACAGTTTGCATATGCTTACATGACATATAAATAATGTATAATTTCCGTCCCTCTTACGTAGTTTAACGAACCTCCATTTTCCCTACGCTATCCCCCAATATGGTAAGAAATATCCACCCCAATATGGTAGAAAATATCCACCCTAATATGGTAGGAAATATCCACCAAGTAAAATATATATATATAATGTATAATTTACCGATACAATGTCAAAAGTTAAGTTGTTTGATGGTGCAATTTTATTCACGGTATTAACATATTAAGGCTCCGTTTGTTTGTGAAAAATATTCTTCCGAAAAATATTTTTTTTTGTTTTCTAGTGTTTTGATTACCTATGGAAAATAAGTCAAAGGAAAATAATGTACTAGTTAAAGGAAAATTACTTTAAAATAAGGGAAAATGTTTTCCCATTTTAAAAATGGGAAAACATTTTCCAATACCATTTCTAATGTCTTATTTCCTCATTTATTGCTTTCCCTTTTATTTTTCAATATCTTCTCTCCTCATTTATTCTCTTTTTTGGTGTTGCAACCAAATATAGAAAAATATTTTTTGAAAAATATTTTCTAGAGAAAATATTTTTCAAAAACAAAATATTTTCCACAAACAAACAGAACCTAAATATTCAAGTTTTATCTCCCCTTCTATGGCTAATAAAAAAAACACTATATGACTTCATATATATATTTTCACATATCTAAAGTAAAAAGTAAAATATAAATGGATTTCAATTTAAGTAATGTTATGTTTGGATAAAAAAATTGAATATTATTATTATTATTATTATTATTATATGTCTCCTATCCATTGTTCTACAAATTCATTCCAAGAACTCCGAGACTTGTTGGTTCGCATCATTCCCCTTAGGGTAAAGAAAATTTTCCCTTGAATTTTGCCTAAATAATGCAAAAGAAATTTGCTAATAAATGCATAGAACTTCATAAATTCATCATCAACTTGTAATTCCTTCAAAATAAAAATTAAAGGAATACAACAATAAAGCATTTTATCAATGCCAATAAAGTCAACATGGTCGATTAACTCTCGCATATTATTATATTCACGTTTAGGATGTTCCTCCATCTCAATCCATAACTCCTGAACAGCTTCAATAAAGATATTGTTTTCACAACTACTAGTATCTTGGTAGTTAAACAAGATGTTATTATGTAACCGTCCATCATTAGCACCCTTGGAAGTCAAATAAGAGTGCCTCTCAACTAAGACGATTCCAATATCACCACTTTCTAACAATTCATTGCATTTCTCATAACCCTTATCTCCTTCATCGAATATCAGTTTATCTTCAATAACCATATCTTCATCCTTACCATCATCGGTATCAATGAATAAGGTCTCCTTATAATACTCTTCCTCCTAATCGTCGTTATTTACCTCCCCATCTAAATTTCCATGGTGATTATTATCATTGATAACTTGATTTCTGGAACCTTCGAGTCATGCGGTCAAGCAATCAACAACAGGGCAAGGTGAGATGTGGGGTTTCCCCCCACAAACCCTCCAATACTTAAGTCAGAAAGGGTCGAGAGAGGAATTTAGAGAGATAGAGTGAGAGTAAGAACTTAAGAGAATAGAATGAATAATGTAGGGAGAGGTGAGGAGTATTTATAAAGAGTAGGATACTTAAATCTGAGAGGAATAGGATTCCTCTTTCATATAGGACTTATGTCTTTAGGAGAAGTTTCTTCATGATCCGGGACTTGTGTCTTCTTAATGAGGGACTCCTCTTCCTCTTTGGATTTGATCTTCCTTTCTCTGTAAATTACTATTATTTAGCAAAATAATTGATTATTAGAATAGGAATATACATGTGGGGTATCAAGAGTCCCCCCCCCCCCCCCCGAAAGTGTATTCGGATATTTATGTCTGAATGTCTGGATTTTGGAGATGTATAGTGTCAATAACTCAGAGTTATGAAGTCTTGTGCTGAAAATATTGATCTGATGTTGAAGGGTGAGCTGAGGTGGCCAACCTCAGTCACGGATGTTGAAGATGCTTGGTACTGAGTCTTGGAATTCCTGATGTTGAAGTTTGAATAATATGAAGATGCCAGCTGGACTTATAGAAGCTCGGTGTTTATGAAACGTCCTGAGGGATTAACCCACCAATGTTATGGTAACACGCAGAATGGGACCAGTGAATGCTGGGGTTTTGAGATTGAATCTCAGTACTGTAGAAGTGACCTGAGGGTGCCAGCTTCAGTTATTGGACTTTGATGCTCGGTACCTTAAAAGTGACTTCAGACTTAACCTCAATACCTTAGAAGCGACCTGAGGGTGCCAACTTCAGTCACTGGAATTTTGATGCTCGGTACCTTATAAGTGACCCGAGACTTAACCTCAGTACCTTAGAAGCAACCTGAGGGTGCCAGTTTCAGTCACTGGACTTTTGATGCTCGGTACCTTAAAAGCGACTCGAGACTTAACCTCAGTACCTTAGAAGTGACCTAAGGGTGCCAGCTTCAGTCACTAAACTTTTGATGCTCGGTACCTTAGAAGCGACCCGAGACTTAACCTTAGTACCTTAGAAGTAAACTGAGATTCGGAGAAGTGATTCAGCATTGAATGTTTACGTCTTTTGAGATTTTGAATTTCAAACTGCCACAGCTATTTATGTGTCAGAGGAGGAGATGTTTCGTAACATCATGTTGATAGCTGAAGAGTCGTGTCAGTTGAAAAGATAGCACTATTGATAACTGCGTTAATGATGATTGTTGATATAGGGATATTGTGACGAGTTTGCCCCTGTGACTGTTGGCTTGATTACCCATTTAGTGAGGGTAATCTGAGTCTTTCTGAAACCTTCTTTTAGGTTATAAAAAGTTGGATTTGATCATTTACGAAGACACTTCCTTTTGCTGTCTTGTTCTTTTCTCATTTGCTTTCTGCAGTTCTTCTTCTTGTTTCGACTATCTGTAAGTGATAATCGCTGTACGTTTGTGTTGAAAGATCTTTGCATAGTTTATCCAGGTGAAAGACCTTTGCCTTCTATTTTATTTTTCTTCCATTTATAAGTATAATGGCTCCAAGAAAGCAACTGAAATCATACTTGTTTGAATCTAGGGTTGACAAGAGTATGCTAGACTGGTTTAAGAGACGTTATAGCATTCATCATGATTATTTGCTTTATACTACTGATAAGAAGGATCATGAGCCGTATGCTGATGCCATAAAAATGGTAGTTTATCAGGATTAGTTGGAGGGTGGATTAAGATTTCCCCTAGATCCCTTTGTAAAGAGTTTTTTGAACAGATATAATATAGCCCCAAGACAACTGCATCCTAATAGATATAGGATATTGCCTGGGTATATAGAGCTTAAGCATAGGGAAGGTAGGGAACCGAACTTAGATATGTTTCTGTTTATATATAGTATGAATAAGAAAAAGGGCGAGCTTACATTCTCCCTATCAACCATTCCCAACTTGAGTTTATTTGTCAAATTACCTGACTTACCAAAGTCTTGGAGTCATAAGAATTTCATTATTGAGCACCCGTCGGAGTTCTATGGTGTCAGGCAAATATGGGTCGATGAATGCCACAAAGTAAAGCATCTATCAAAGCTGCCTAGTGAAGAGGCGGAGCTAGTGCGAGTTCTTCATTCCCCAAGTGTAGCCGAGGGAACATCTGCTGAGAATTATTCTCGGCGGTATCTTCAGAGAGTGTACCTCGGGAATATAAATAGTGATGGTAAGTTCTGAGCTTCATGAAGGTATCTTTCTGACTCTGTCTTTGCTTTTATATATAGATGGCTGATTTTTACAAATTTATGGATGAGATCAACCTTTCAGATGATGAGCAGGTAGAAGCTCAGGAGCAAGAACAAGAGGTCACAAATTTGACCGGAGAATCTGAGGATCTGGAAGTCCGATTCAATCCTCCATCCAGTGCTGGTAAAAGCTTGGCTGTAAACCCAGCCAAGGTACAAACTGTTGAGGTTCCTCGAAAACATTCTCGGGATAAGGCTGCAGATAAAGAGGAGTTGATAGAGGGTACTGGACTATACGTTAAGCGTCCTCGAATACCCAGATGTCTGAACATGAGAAAGTGGATTATCCGGAAGACCAATCCTCCAAGCCTCCAGAATACTCAAGTTTGAGATCAGTATGTTGAATCTCTACGGCTCCCGACAGACATTCTTTAGTGGATGGATATTGATAAGGATGAACTGCCCAATGCTTTGATCTCCCATACTCTAGAGGTATTGCCTTGATTTTATTAACTTTTGATACTGGTGCATAGATGATCTGAATTCTGAACACATTTTTTTTAGCTGGCATAAAGGTTGTTGCTATGGAAGGACAACTAGTACTTCCTAAAGAGCGAGAACAACTTGAAAGAAGAGAAGTTAAGCTCCATTGCCATAGAGTATAAGAAGAGACTGGATGTGGCTAAGCTCGCTCTAAAGATTGCAGAGATTGAGCAAGCTAAGGGGAAGTCTAAGGTGGAGTCTTGCCAGAAGAAGATCCAAGAACTCGAGCACTCACAAGCTCATCTCTCTGAAAAAGTAGAAAGGCAGGACTCTGAGCTTGAGGCTTTGAAGAGGGAGTTGGCTGAAGAAAGGAAATCTCGGAGTGATGATATGAAAACTTATCAGAAGATGGTGAAGGGATTCCTGAAAGCCTACAAGTCTGAAGCCAAGAGATTATTACTCGCTCAACATGATGACCTAGATTTCTCTAAGCTGGAAAAGTTATCATCTAATGACTTGGCAAGAATAGCTGCTGAGGAGGATGCTGCTCATAAGTCCACTTCCAGGCAATGAAAGGATTCAAAGGTTGCTGGAAAGAAAGCTACTACTGCTGAGAAATCCATATCCGAGCAATTGACTGATCCTGAAGTTGTCGGAGAGAAATCCACTGCCGAAATGGATAATGCTGTTGATGAGACCTCTTTGATGCCCAAGAATCAAACCTTGGAAAGTTTCAATCCAGTACCATCTGATGTTGATGTGCCTCTTGGGACTTAAGGCTGGTGTAAATATTTTGTAGATTTTTCTTTTTCTTTTTTTATAATGCATCTTTTTGAATATGAATGAAAAGTACTTTTTTATTTCATCAAGACTTTTTATTTTGAGTACATTTTCTTCTACTGATAGTACTTTCTAACACTGTCCTTATTCCAATATCGAGGTAACTCTTTCCCTTGTGCATCCTTTATGTTGTAGGCACCATTAGTAGTTTTTTCTGTGACTTGAAAAGGGCCTTCCTAATTGGGTCCGAGTTTCCTGGTTCCGAAGCTGCCTTTGCCAATGTCTGCTCTCCTTGGCATTAAGTCTCTGACCTTGAATTATCTGGGTCGAACATGTCTATTATGATACCCGGCAACTCTCAACTTCTAAGCTTCGGAGACAATGGATGCTCGATCCCTCCTTTCTTTAAGTAAGTTCAGGCATATCCGAGCATTGAGATTGTTGATGTCTGGATTTAACTCTCTTATTACTCGGTAGCTCAATAATCCGACCTCCACAGGTATTGCAAGCTCTGCTTTGTGAGCACCCAATGAAAGCGCTGAACATCAAAACCTAAGGATAGTCAGATGTCTGAGTCTGACCTCAGTTTTGTTTTTATTTAAAACAGGCAGAACTTTTTCAGCAAGAGTTCGAGTTCCTTGTTAACCAGAAAAGGAAAATGGATTTGGCAGCCTATTTATCGAGCACTGGGCATCGAGCGTCTACCAAGCTTTTAAGAACTGAGACCATAAGCTATGATCTAAGCATCTCCGGAGCATCGAGCATCGAGCTTCAAAACATCGAAGCATCCAAGCATTGAAGAATTAGAAACTAAAAGCAATCGGACACCTAAGTCTGGTTCCCAATTCTGATGGCATCTGGAATAAGCATTGAGTTTTTCATATTTATTCCACTTGGCGAAACTAGTTGATGAATCTTCAGCTTTAAAATCAACAAAATATATAAGATTTAAAATGCCGGCCAAAAAGACTCACAACAGCTCCAAGGTTAAAATTTCAGGATAACAAGCAAGAGAAATTATTTAGCAAAGACGTGCAAACCAAGGGAAAATTTTCAATGACATCGGCGAGGTTGGATCTCCTGAAAGGCATTTCATTAAGTTCATTTCCATGCCAATCTTCAGCTAGCAGCAACAAATGCGTATTTGAGCACACAAACAGATATGTTCTCTTCTCAGTTATTTATTTCTTAATTGCTTATTATAACTTGTCATACATGCAAACTTACACATCCATATGTAAATATTCATCCACGCATATATGATTATCATCTGCTCTCTTTCTTAATTATTTATTTTTATAGAGCAACTATGACCCATTATACAAATATGCATGACCATAAAAATAAACATCTGCTCCAATTTGTTACAAAGTAAGAGTAACAGCAGCAGCGATCATAGAACTAGTGAAGAAGGCCAGCAAGGCCTGAGTTGTATAGATGACTAATAGGTTATGCGATGAATTACTTAATAAAAAATATCAACATCATGACATTACAACTATAGCTTTGAAGACAATTGTATCTGAAGTCACAACTCAATCTCTTACTCAATCCATTCTTGTCTCTTTATCTATATGTGGGAAGGTCTTTTGTTAAAAGAAGATGACATTATTGATCTTCAGAAGGCAGCACACAGTGGTAATCTTGCCAACTAAGAAACAAAACTTGTTCAAAGCCACCTGTATCATGATAACAAAGTTGGCTGATGAAAACGATGTAAGCATAAGGAATTTGACTTGCTATTTGAGATACAGAAGAATATTCTGGAAAACGACTTACAAACCCTATGCAAAGAAGCTGTGATGGAGCCAATTAATGAGCTTTATGCAAACATTCTCTCCATCAATGACAATCAGTAATTTGGATGCAACATGCCAAGAATACATATTATAGAGGACCGAGCTATTAAGTTCGACTTAAAATCTGTGATTTTTTTTTTATATAACCACACTTGACACAACTAAACGAGCATAAATATTCGTTGACTCGAAGGCGAGACAAGAACACATCAAGAGATAAGCTTTCTTTCTCAATTACTTATTTTATTTTCACATATTATTTATTCTAATAGAATAAATACAGCTTGTCACACAAGCATGCTTACACATCTACACATAGATGCTTATACATGAATATATTATTATAAGCTCCATGCAAAACATGCCCCAATCACATTGATATACTTTTTATCAATGACTAACATTCAATCAAGATGGATCAAGATGATCCCAAAAATTCTCTCTTTTGTCTGATGTAACAGAAACATAGACCACTTTTAACGCAATTGTCAGAAAGCATGACCAAGCAACATTGATATATTCAACAAAAGACTCGGGTCATTTCTTTACATCGAGCATTAAAACTCCAGCAACTGAATCTGGTCCTCAGGTCGTTTACTATAATACTGAGATTTCAAGCATGTAAGTCTCGAGTCATAGCACTAAGCATCTAAGCCTCAAGCATCAAAGTCCAATGACTGAAGCTGGCACCCTCAGGTCGCTTCTAAGGTACTGAGGTTAAGTCTTGGGTCGCTTCTAAGGTACCGAGCATCAAAGTCTAGTGACTGAAGCTGGCACCCTCAGGTCGCTTCTACAGTACTGAGGTTCAATCTCAAAACCCCAGTACTGGCTGGTTCCATCCTGCGTGTTGCCATAACACTGATGGGTTAATCCCTCGGGTCGTTTCATAACACCGAGCATCTTTTACTGAACATCTGATTACTGCGCATCTAAGTCCAGATGGCACTTCACAAATTATGATACTCAGATACTGTGATTCTAAGACTTGGTATACCGAGCATCTCAATGTTCAGCGACTGAGACTGGCCACCTCAGGTCATCTTTCAACAATAATAGAGATTTCAAGCAAAGTTATTATCTCAATGCATAAGTCATCTTTATGTGATTCCTGGATATTCAGGAATCTCGGACATAAATATTCGAACAGACTTTCAGGGGGGACTCTTGATACCTCATATCAGTATCCTATTCTAATAAGGGTTATAATCCCTAAAGAGGAAGAATGTTTAAATAAGAATAAAGCTTAATAAGGAAGTCTACTTCTCTCCCAATCAAGGGTTATCCTACAAGACTAAGGAATCATATTCCTAAGAGGTTTGAGTCAATCTCTCCCTATAAATACATCTCATAATCATTCATTCACACATCTTCTCATATTCTACACATTCTACATCAAGCCATTATTCCATCACCTCATCATACACTCATTCTACATCCCTTATTCTACTCTATTTGCTTTATTATTATTTCTCCATACATAATACTGACTTAATCTTTGAAGTGTTTATGGGGGAAACCCTGCCCCTTCACCTACTTTCCTCGACGATGCAGATTCCACAAGGCAAGAATACGATTCGGAGTTATCAAATACATAAGGTTATATAATTGACTTATTTTACTAAAAAAAAATTGAAATAAATTAAACAAAAAAATAAAAATTTAATGTAAGGGAAGTCTCCGCCATCTTAGATGATCTTGATCACTTAAGAAACAATTCCCCTGAAATCACCGTTTCCTTTTCTCCAAGAGTTACCAATAGAGTTGTGGACTGGCTTGCCAAGAACGAGTCCAGCTTGTCTCTTTGTAACAACATTTTCAATGTTCACCCTCAACTTCTCAACCTTATTTCGGTTGATGCTAATTGTAATTCTCCCTAAGTAATATTATTCAGGTGTTTCAAAAAAAAAAAAGACTGCAGGGAAGGAATCCAAATAAGACCCGTCGCCAACAAAATTGCCGCACCCAATAATTTCTCTCCAAAATCAAGAGTACATACATATGATACTAGCCGAATGTATCTCTTTTAATAATACTGACTTATACAACTGAAACACTACTAAGTTTATCCTGATTTTGACTCGCCGTGTCTCGACCTTTCTCTATGTCTGACTGGTTAACAGAACCGCTACCACTACAGCCCACCGGGGACGAAGCGCTTCCACTTCTTTCTCTGCTTAAAATCCTCGTGAACGACAACATTCGACTCAGCGGTGATCTATAAGACAATGGTAACTCTGCTGCTGACTCGTCTTTGAAACTTCCGTTTCTTCTGGGCACTTCTATCATTATTGCGAGTAACTCTGCTTGTCTCCTTCGACTGTTAAACCACGACATAGAGGCAGCTTTGGTGCGGTTTTCCTCATGTTGACACGGGACACATAAGGCAGAACTTGACCCTATTTCATTAATTTTTCCTAAATTCACATCATGAACCGAATTCTCGGCTACGGGCTCAACAGGAGAACGGCAAAGAGGACACATGGAATGAGAGTGGAACCACATGTCGATACAGCCGATATGAAAAGAATGGTTACATTTGGGCAAAGTCTGACCCGTTTCTTTTTCTTCAAATTTAGATAAACAAACCGCGCACTCAATCGAATCCGGGTGGGTTTTGGAAGAGTAAATGAATACGGGCAATGAGTTTAGAACTGATGCTTTCAAGCCACAGGAAGGGCTGATATGAGCAGCGTTTGGGTTGGAGGTGTCAACGTAGAAGAAGAAATTGGTGTGGCGGTTGCGGGAGCGGCGGAGCTAGAGGCGGCGAGTGTTGAGAAGGTACCAGCGGGCGTAGAGATAGAGGGAGACCATCATTAGAACAACGAAGAAAAAAATGACGATTGCACTTACCATGATTCTACCGCTCAAAGCGCGTAGCCTTTGCTGCTGATGTATTCTCAGAATCAGTCTAAACAAGAAAGGAAGGCTTTGTTTTCATTGACAATTCAGAAGATATATATATATATATATACACATTTTACACATATAGCAGTAAGTATTTACAAGGAAAATATTGAAAGCTGATAGCCTAAACTTAAGGAATAAATATTTGTTCTCCTTGATTTGCTTGATTTATTGAATGATGGTCTCCTTCTTGATTTTCTTGATTTATGGAATGATTTTTTTTTTTTTGGAAGAAATTTATGGAATGATCTTCTTAATTTCTTTGATCTGCTTGGTCAATGTGATTTATTTCCTTGACATATTCAATATCAGAAGTGGGATTTCCAGGGCTTGGCTCCATTTTCTGTTCCCTGTAAACAGACGGAGAGAAACAGAATACGGGTTATTTACCAAATTAAGGTAAAAAAAATTTTTATTTCCCAAATTAGGGTACTTTTAAAAGTAATTCCCACAAATAGATGATTTGTGAAATTATTTCCCAATTTATGGTAGTTTTAACAGTAAAAAAAATTTTGGTAGGCCATACCGTCTGTGTCAGTGGCGGTATGGCCACCTTTAATTTTTTTTTTTTTTGAGGCCATACCGCCACTGCAACAGGTGGTATGGCCCTCTTTTCATTAAAAATTTTTTGGACGTTTTTTTTTTCTTAGTTTTTTATTTTTTTTATTTTATTATTATTATTATTTAGTATATTATATTATATTATTATTTATTATATTATATTATATTATTATTTATTTTATTATTATTTAATTTTTTTAATTATTATTATTATTTAATTTTTTTAATTACTATTATTATTAATTTTTATTTTATTATTATTATTATTATTATTATTATTATTATTATTATTAATTTTTATTTTATTATTATTATTATTTATTTTATTATTATTATTATTATTAATTTTATTATTATTATTATTATTTATTTTATTATTTTTTTAATTTTATTATTTTATTATTATTATTATTATTATTATTATTATTATTAT
>CATIWK010534109.1:0-29581 GCA_949634005.1 Mallotus japonicus
ATATATATATATGTAATTGATATGTGTACAATGTATGCATTTTGTAAAAAATTGTATTGTGTTTTGACATTAATGATACTTGAGAAACAGAATTTTTTTTAATATTAAAAAAAATTTGTATGTGCATTATTATTATTATTATTAATTTAGCATCTTGGCTTGAATCTAATAAATATAATAAATTCTATTTAAAATTTCTTTTAATTTAAATAAAAATTAGAAAAATATTATATGTTATATAGAATTTATTGTTATCTCAAACTATTTAATTGGATGTTAAATTACTTGAAAATTAATTATTTTCCTAAAAAAATATCATATAATCATACATATTCTAATATGAAAAACTAATATCATCAAGATTTGATAATGAAGTGCTATTTAAAAAAAAAAAAAACCTTTATCTAATTCAAATATCAAAGCATCAATCCACATGGTGATTGTTTGAACTTTACTCTTCTAATTATTTAACAAAAATATTTCAAATAATACACAAACATATACATATAAACATGTGCTAGAACAAAAATATATTTTTTTTTTGCTAAATTATAATTGTTTTATCAATAAAAATAATTATGAATGCATTAATTAATGTAATACAAAATAGTATATATCATGATTAGACTAATTGGGTCTAGAAAAAATCACATGATGATCAATATTTTCTTCTTCTTTTTTTTTTTCCCTAAGTGTATCATGAGCATATAATATATGTCAATATGTGAGATAATTTACATGATTAGCAATGAGATCTCCACCACTAAGTCCTCTCTTACACAAGAATAACTATAGTATAGTGCATGAGATTAATAAAGGCAAAGAATTATACATATTATAATTATAAAATATAGTAGATACATAATATATAATATATGGTAATTAATTAAACTAAAGTATGTATTTTATAGCATGCATGCATGCATATAATTAAAAACTATAATTATTAATAGTAATGTTACCTTTCACTGTTGGACTTGGAATGCATGGAACAAAGCAACAGACTTGGAAACATATTGGTCTTTTAGAGAGTTGCAAAAGATGGATGGATGGATGGATCGAAGGAGCAAAAAGAATAAGTATAGAGAGGAAAAGATATTTCAACTTGACAGAAAGAGTAATGAACAGGTTATGGACAAATTGCATATATATATACAACAAGGAGCTTATAAGCTATGCATAATTTGATGTTGAATTATTATTATTATTATTATTATTATTTGCATTTCATGTCTCGGTATTCAGTATATAATTTGGGTGAGTAAGGACCGAACCAAATTAAAAATTAAACAAAAAATCAATAATTTCAGTTTGATTTGGTTTGTAAATTTTCAAAATTGAAAAATTCAATTAAAACCAAATTAACCGAACTAACCAAGTTTATAATTTATATATAATGTTTAAATATTCTATACAAATGATGTGGTTTGTTAGAAGGTGTACTTGTCTTTTTCATTTTTCAATTTAGTTCTCAAAAGTAAAAAAAATTCGATTAAATCAGTAATTGAATCAATCAAATGCACATACCTATTAGTAGTTACATGAATTATGGCCACTTCAAATTTTGAGTCAGCTAAATTCTATAAGAGTGTTAAAATTTTTTTAACATTTTTACGTACGTTCGAACTCAAAATTTAAACCAACAGATATTTAAAATTTTATTCAAAAATTAATATATATTCAAAATTTTATTCAAGAAAATTTAAAATAGTTTGATAATTGAACCAATAAATTGATTGATGGTGAATTGATTTAACTCATCAAAACATGACAAAAGGAAAATGTTGGACTCGATAAGCATAAGATCAACTTTGTTTATGGTTTGTATCATCAAATCATGACTTTTCTTTTGATTTTTAGTTCATAGTCTTATTCTAACTCACTCTATTCGCCATTTGTGTCCCCAAAAAGTCATTAGTTTCTTGGAAATTTCTAGTCCTAGTTGATCATTTTGTTTCTTCATCTTTTTTTTTTTTGATATTTCTTGCATTATAAGTTTTGAAAATATCATATATGGAATCAATCTCTCCATCATATTTAGAAAAAAAAAATCATTTAACGGGATCTTCCCATAAGCTGAGGGAATATATCAATTACAATACTATTTTAATTTTAAGACTATCAATAACTATAACTACAACTATGATATATATATAAATATAAATATAAGAATTCGAATCTTAACTCTTTTGATTTCGGTACCTTTACTTAAACCAACCAATCTAAGCGTTGTCGGCATTTAACGGTTAATCGTTTGTAAAAATATAATAAAATGTAAACATTTGAAGTTTATAGAATATTATTTATTTTTTAAAGGAACTATATTCGCAAGTAAAATTATCCTATATTATATAGTTTATTAATATAATTAAATTATTCGATCTCTTTATTTTTTTTTTATTTTGCATGCTATTTAGCTCATTTAACTTTTTTAATTAAAAAAATCAACTATTCATTTAACGTTATTTTAATATACGAGATTTATTGCACATTGAATATTTTGAAAATATTTTATTTACACAATATGTATTTCCCTTACACATCTTGAAAAGATTTTTCAATTATTTAAACATGTAAATGTAATTTTAAAAGTTATGCTACATTTGTTCTTCATTATTATTTTTTTTGTATTTGTTTTTCTAACATTTTACATTAGCATTCCTCCATCAATTATCTTTCGATCGATAATGTGTCCGTACTTAAATATGGATCTAAAGACTGGGGAAGGCTTAAACACATGAATCCCAGCCAACAGATTGATTCGTGTCCTGATGGCTACAAAGACATGAAAACACAAAACGTAAAACATGCTTCTCCATTCAGTTTTTTCTATATATATGTACGTTAATTATACACCTGTGAGCGCATTGCTGTTTTTCTTTTTTTTTTTTTGTTGCCTTTCTCCTGTAAGCATCCTCTACTATATGTGTACATATATAACATGTTATAATGTACTACAAGGTTCATGAATTTATTTCCTATATATAGGCACACACACACATGCTTCAAGATAAGCCTAAAATTATACAGCTAGTTTGATGAAATTATATATCACTTCTAAGTTGCTATATAATTATATATGATAAAGGTAGATGATGTTTTACCTTTTTGCTCTTCCTTTTTTTTTTTTTTTTTATAGTTACATTATTAAAAAATAAAATAAAAAATTATTTACAAGTTATAAGTGTTTAAATCATGATACAACGAGTTCATTCAATGTATTTTAGGTTTTAGATTTCATTATTTTAATTAAAATTTTTAAACTAGCTACTCGCGACAATGTACCATTGTCCATTTACATATGACCAATGCAATCACTATAACAAAAAATAAATTTTTTTTAACCATTACAAATTGGAAGAGGGGAATTCGAATCGGAATTTTCAAATTATGTCATGAAAATTTGGCTACTAGACCAAGCATTATTGGCCAACAAAAAGTAATTTATTAAGACGTTCATTAACGTAATATTAAAAGAAGAATTTAAAAATGCAAATTTAAATATATTTCATAATAAAATACTTTAATAATATCTTAATTTATATGGGTCGGTATTTTTTTTAAAGAATGTTAATTTAGCATCCCTAATTTGATTTTTTAATTTTGTACAAAAAAACTCATTTGCTTCTAGCCCATGCTAACTTTTTGATCAATTGGGTTTGGTCTACCACTTTTCCCCAACACACCTTATGGCTTAAACTAACGAAAAAAAAAGGCTGCTCTTTTGTGCATTAGGGTGGTTTATAGGAGAGGCAATGCATATGGTTCATTGATATATACATATGGCTTAAAATAGGTAGCTTATTCAACGTCTTAGCTTATTTTTATAGGAAAAACAGTATTTTATATTATATAACTCATTATTTTCATTCATTAGATTTGGAATGAATAAAAAAAAGGACAAATATATCATGTATATTGAAAATAATTAAGTGGATTAATATATTTTGACTAAGTACAACTTGGGGGAGGGAGAGAGTCAGGGAGAGACTCGAACCTGAGTTCCTTCAATATCTGTAAGGGGAGTTTAACTACTAGACCAAACTGCTAAATATATATAATAAAAAAGCAATAGGAAAG
Organism: Mallotus japonicus; assembly: GCA_949634005.1. Classification (NCBI taxonomy): domain Eukaryota; kingdom Viridiplantae; phylum Streptophyta; class Magnoliopsida; order Malpighiales; family Euphorbiaceae; genus Mallotus; species Mallotus japonicus. The sequence continues at coordinate 4,081 of CATIWK010534109.1, forward strand.
GAGAATAAATTGAAGTAAAACTTACAATTTGTTTGTCTGCAACATATCAAGATTGACACACATGCAGGGAATCATTTTGCTAAAACCTCACCTTCTTTGCCCTCTTTTTTTTTATAGATTTATCTCTTTTGTTTTAGGGGTTGGCTATCAACAACACTAGCCAATTTTAAAGAACACTAGCCAATTTGAAGGTAAAATTTTTCTCTTGTTCTAATATAAATTGCACAGCCACTTGTCAAGACCACTATCCTCCATTATTATCCATTACTATGCCCTACTTATGATCCATCAGGTTTGCCATATATATACATATATAATTAATTTGGTATAAAAAATTATAATCTTTATGAATTTTTATAATTTTTTTTTAAATTTAACAAAAATATCTTAATTTAGTTAATATTTGCAGTTTTAAATTTAACTAAAAATGATAAAAATGATACACCCGTAATTAAAAAATATCTCTGATATCACATATGTGTATTTTATTAGTTTCAAATAAATTACATACTAAAACTATAGTAATTAATTAAATTGGTATATTTTTATCAAAATTTAAAAAATTTCATATATATATGGCGATTAATGGTCTCCTATATTTCATTGTGGCTCAATGCATTTGGGAGTACATTTCATGATTTGAAGTTATATTGGAATTTTTATAATGAAAAATTTGAAGTTATTTAAAACAAAAAAAAAAGAAAGTGATTTGGGACTTTTTCATTAATGGCCAAAATTTTTGCCACCACAAATTGTAACAATGGTGCCTATTTGTTCTTATGGTTTCATTATGCCTCTTCTCATGTACCTATTTTTTTCTTTTATCTTCTTTAGTTCAAACATACGAGAATCTGCAAAGATAAGATTAAGGTGATTTTAAGAGTGTTAATATCGGAGCTCCCATCTTATAATTGAATTGTTGTAATTATGGGTTGAATGTCTAATTATCAAGGATAATAATAATATATTTATATTTTGTACCTAAATGAGTGGCTCACTTTTGTCTTAATAACAGAAAGATAATCGAAATATACCATTAAAAAACTTTCACTAAAACATTCTATTAACTCAAAGATCGACAGTGAAGAACACAAAGGAAATAAGATGGCCAATTAAAATCAGATTTAATACCAATTGTACATGAACGATAGTTGGAGTCCGTGACTTTTCTAAAACTTACATATCTAGTCGCTGAAGAATTTTAGTATATATTGTTAGAATAGTTAGCTAGTGATATGTTACTAATAAAAATTATTTTTTTTCTTTTTCCTTTCTTTTTTAACATCTTTCTTTTTTCTTTCTTCCTCTTAATAAAATAAATTTATTATGTTAATTTTATAAAATATAATACTTTTTTTTTGATCTTTTTAACAAAACCATCAATTAAAAAGGAAAGAGAAAAATATTTACTCTTTTTTTTGAATGAAATATGGAATTCATTAAATAAGATCAAGACGTAATACATCAGAAATATTAGGAGGAACAAAAACAGTCCACTCCCCCAGACATAGAAGCTACCACCCTAGCAACTGTATTGGCAACAACATTCGCTGAATGTTTAATAAAAGACAGCTTACAATCAGGAATTTGACTAAGAAGAAGCTTACAGTCTTGGATAATCAGACCTACAGGCGACATATCAGTAGAAAAGCATCCATACACTGCACAAGAGATTGGCAATCAGACTTTATAAGCACTTTGGAAGTTCTTTTTTCCACCAGCCAACAAAAAGGCTCCTTAAAGCCACAGCTTTTGCCATAAGAGGATCAAAAGAAGCTCGCCTACAGACATGGAGAGCAGAGTGAAATTTGCCCACTGAATCACATAGTACACAGTCAATACCGATACGAGAAGGATCTACAAGAACATTAGCATCAATATTACATTTGAGGTATCCTGAAGGAGGACAACTCCACTTCATCTGAGAAATTGGAGCACTATGACTCTGATTTAGAACCTTTGTTGCTTGAACATCTTGCCAGCTTTCATTAAACCCAACAGCTTCTGCAAACACAACAGTAACATATTTTGTTCATCCTTTCCAAACTTTTTAATTTCTGCATCACCATAAACACCACAACAATGTCACAATTGTATTCAGGTCTGAACTGAGATATTTAGACAATAAGATAAACTACCAATTTTGAAGATCAGAGGCTTGGATAGGGAGATCACCAAACGGAGATAGGACCCATAGACTTCGAGCATAATGATAGGATACTAGCAAATGAAAAGAAGATTCCTCTGCGGTTTCATTTCTTCAAAAAGAATTTTGAATTCAATCAAAAACTCATTTCTTTAATCTCATCAATCTTCCACTATTCTAATGAACCCATTTCCAAAGGCAACCGACAATAATACACCTGGTTCTAGATCCGGATCATCCACCACCATCATCAATGGCAATACCGCCGTAACTCCACAAAAGCACAAAATAGCAGCTCCATAAGGCACGTACGAAACTTCACTTTGCTTGCTCGAAGTAGTCAGATCTCATATCTTGCAACTAGGAGGAACCATGTTCGTTATTATCAGGCTGGATCATCAAAGATATTTGGATCTACGCCGCAACAGCCATGTGAATGGTGAATGTTAAATCAGCAACCATACCAAAAAGTTAGCTCCTGTTTCATTCTCTTGATTGCAGAATCAATATATTATTGGCAAGTAGATCATGGGAATCCTTATCTTCTTCAAATGATAATTGCAGACATGCATGAATGGATGCACGAATGGGTAATTATTCTTCATAATTGCAGGACATAACCTCACAATTGTTGGAATAAATGAAGCATACTTGAAACACATAAAATTTGTAATAACTCCAGATCGATTTAATCTCCTTCTGTCATCCGTAAAATCACACTCCTAGTTAAAGAATTTGGTTCACGCAATCTACCTAGTCACAGCCTCGAATTATTGTTCTCCACTTGATCCGCTCCTTTTCCAGGCGTTAGTATTGCTCTTCTCCTTTCTGACGTACATTTTCTAATGGGAGACGAAGTCGCTGCCGGTTTCGCTTTACTCAATTAAAGCAAAAATGACTCCCTTTGAAACGACACTGATAAGCTTCTCGTCGACGTAATCAACATTTTTTGCACATCCAACACCTCAGTGACTTTATCGTTCCCAATCCATATATATCCAGAATTAAGACGCCGCGTATTAGGACATCTACCCTCGACTGATAAGGACCATTTTATTCTTGAAGGAGCAGAAGGAATCAATGTCATCATAGCCATTAGTTGTGAAATCAATTGTGATAGAGACCATTTCAGTGTTGAAGAACAGGAAGAAGAAGGCATGAGAGTTTACGAGGAAGGAGAAAAAATAGATTTTATATTTATTATTCAAAATAGATTTTATATTTATTATTCAAAATATTATTTTTGTAAACAAAAATTTATTTATTTCTATAATTTAAGAGAGTGTAATGCACTCTCCAACTTTGGTGAAAATTTGGGTTAAATTGCCAAAATTGAGATTCTTATGGGTGAAATAGGCAAAAAAGTTGATTTTGGGGTTAATTGCACATTGGGTGATATTTGAAGGGGTGAATTGCCACTTTAGCCTATACATATATACTATTTATTATTATTATTATTATTTATTAATAATTAACAGTTATTGTTGGTTATTTTTATTTAACTAATAGCCGTATCTCTTCAAATGAAACTTTTCAGTATATTAAATACTGGTTTTTATACAGAATACGTATTCTTCTTTTCTTATTCAAAAACAAAATGTATTTTCTTTCTTTGTTCTTATTGAGTATTTGGATATTTGCTGTCTAAATACTAATTTTGCTTTGATAATCCTAGAGAGATTTTGCCATTAATTAACCCTAAAGCAAACAATAGTGGGGGCAAATATTCCTTAAGGATAGTGGTTACACAATCAAAGCACTCTTATTTTCTGTATTATTTCTAACAATCTTAAGGATTATTTCCAATGGAGAGTACTGCTTCTGATACTGTTTTCAACAAATTATTTAATCCTGACATGATTAAATTGGATCGTTTTGATGGAACGAATTTCACTCGATGGAAAGACAAATTAATTTTCTTTCTGACCGAATTGGGTGTTGCATATCTGTTACTGGATGCAAAATTTCCTGTTATTCCTGAACCATTTGATGATGATACTGATGAAATCAAAGCAGTTCGCAAGAAGCGTGAGGAGGATGAAGTTCGCTGCAGAGGTTTCATTTTGAATGCACTATTTGATCATTTGTATGACTTATTCAGTACATTGAAAATGCCACAAGAAATCTGGAGAGCCTTGGAAAATAAATACACATCAGAGAAATAAGGTACATACAGATTTCTCAGTATGAAATTTTTTGAGTTTCAAATGTCTGATCATAAGTCTGTTATGGATCAAGTGGATGAATTACTTGTTCTGGTTTCTAGACTCAAGGACTTTAAAATAGAAGTGTTGGAACCATTGCAAGTGGCTACTGTAATTGCAAAATTGCCTACCACTTGGAATGATTATAGAAAGAAATTGTTACACACTTCTGAAGACTTCACCATAGAACAACTCATAAAACATATTCAAATTGAAGAGGAAACTCTCTTATTCCTTCAGAAATTATTGCCATGGTTGCTAATCTTAATATTAGCATGATAACTGAATGCAATATGGCAGACAACAAAAAGTCAGTAGATTGGTGGTTTGATTCGGGTGCTACAGTTCATATTTGTAATGATAAAACACAGTTTAAGAGTTATGAAGACACAGCCACAGAAGAGAAGGTTCTAATGGGAAATCATGACACAACCAAGGTTTTTGGAAAGGGAACTGTTGAACTGTTCTTTACCTCTGGAAGGAAATTGATTTTAACCAATGTTTACCATGTTCCTGATGTTAGGAAATGTCACACCTCGTCTCACGTAGCCCGAGATAGACGTTTAAAACCAACCATTCAGCAAACCATTTAATTTAGTCAAATTATATTATAATTATAATTATATTAGCTAAAAGAATTAAAATAAGCCTAATATAATCATGTAATTGAAAATAAGAAAATCTTCTTGTAATTTGATGAATTTATGATTGATAACTATAATATAGGATAATTAAGTAACATAGGAAAATCACATTTTTATAACTAGATTGATATTAATCTTTTCAAACCAAAGACATGGTAGAGTAAACACTATTAAGCAATATAAATCACTTTTATACATAGTTGCGTTACATAAATCCTAGCCACCATCATTTGACTTTAGAACATATTCTTTTACAAAACTTATATAAATAAGATTTAGAAATAAAAGTACAAGGGTTCTCTAATAAGGATGTTGGCCAACCTTAATCTAAAACTTCTATACACACTCTCTTAGCTCAATCAACCCACTATCAAGCCCTGTTATCTGAAAAGGTTTATAAAACAGAGTAAAATGAGTACAAAAATACTCAATGAATAGATATTTCAAGCAGAAAATAATTTGGTTAAACCAAATACAATAATTATCTTAAAGTAGCATAATAAGTAATTAAAATCAAATTGTAATCCACTTGAAATATCAAATCTATTCTTGCTGTCAAACTTATACAAAGCTTAGTCAAATAAAACACACGCCTTTACAAGTATCAATACAATCTTTCACATGTATTAACCATCCTTAAACAAGCATTACAACCAGGCCATAACATACAGGCCATCACCAATTTACTCTCTTGGCATACTTGAAGGCTAACCCTTCGACTACATTAGCATGGAACGACCCTTCTTCCTTCACCGCCTTGTAATCAAGTGTCCTATTGTTTATTACGCAATAACAACCAACATAATCTCAAATGTGCATATATCATCTCAGCACATCCAACAACTCATATAGGGTGGTAATACACAAACCAAATACCATTTTCACCAAATAATCAATCAAAATAACATTATCACATTTATGGTTTAATAACCATTCAAAATCAATCAATCTTCATCATAGTTTAAAGAAGTGAAATCAGGTTGAGCATAAGCTCATTTTAATCACCAAGTAACTAAAAAATCTCAATTCATATCACAAAGAAAGCATATAGAAATAACACGTTTAGTTCGTATACTTGAAACCTTTAAAGCTTGAAATTAAAACATGTAATTCAAGTATCAACAAGGCTGAATTGAAACCATTTAAATACATCAATTCAGGTTCATTAAACATCACTACAATACTCATTTTATTGCTATTATAAAAAGGTTTAAAGGGCTTGAACATCCACTCATAAAACAGCTTCCAAAACCAACACAACCGATTCACCATTTTGCTTAATTCGCACCAGCACCTTCTTTGCCCTTTCCAGCACCTAAATCATGTAAATTTTATTCATAAATCATCAAAATAATGATCTCACATACTGATATAACCATGCAGCCCAAAATGATATGCATAAAATGCAAACTAACTGAATTTCACAATTCTGCCCCTTTAACTCTAAAAGGGCTGTTTACAGTCCTAACTTAGAAAAATTCTCCAAACCTATAGAGAATGAATTTGAAGCTTAAATTTGATTTAATCTTAGATATATATGTATAATAAATTCCTGTAAAAATTTCACTTAATTTGGACAACTATAGAGTGAGATATAAGCACCTGAACACAACCAGGTCATCATGCATGAACAGAATGATCATTAAAATGTTTCTCAATTTCAGACTAACTTATAGACTGAATTAGGTCAAGCACAAAGAGAAACAGTTGTAGAGAAATCGTTCAAGTTTCCAAATCATCAAAGACCATTAATTTTGGATCTCTATAGCTCAATTTATGATCGAAACACTAAGACTTTTAAACCAAACCTCAAGAACCTTAAAACATCATGTTATGAACCCTAGTCCAAATCAACCAAAACAAGTAAATCACTTACCAATTGGATCAATAGAGACTTTAAGGATGATAATGGATGGCCTGAAATGAATTTAATCTTCCAAAATTAGCTTGCAAAAATCAGCTCCACTTAAAACAATTCTGAATTTCCCTAGCTTTCTCTCTTTCTTTCTAAGCTTTTCTTTTCTTTTCCTTAACAACTACGACTACTCTCTCTAAAGCCACGAATTTTTCCTTAAATGATAAGTAAATGAGGTTTCTAGACTTCACTTTAGGACAATTAAAAGGTAAAATATTATTTTGGCCCTTAATGAAATGACTTTATAACCTATACAACCTCAAGCTTTCAATTTTTCATTCTAAGACGAATTTTGCTCCAATTAAGTCCATATCACCCTTACCTTTTTAAATCTCATTCTTTATTTTATTTTTATGCCTAATTCCTTTCATTATCAAAATTTCACTCATTTTGAGTGACATCAAAATTCAAAAATTCTTGCTCTTTGATCGAGCACAAGTCACGACTTAACCCGATACACTTGTCTAACTATATATACTAGCTTATACTTAAACTCAATCAATAAATATGTAAATGCAAATGTAATATGAATGCAAATGTACCTATAATAGAGTATGGATGTGACAATCCTCCCCACCTTAGGAAATTCCGTCCTCGAAATTGAGCTAAAATAAGTGAGGGTATTGGTTTCTCATGTCTTCCTCTCATTCCGAAGTTTCTTCCTCACTCCCATGGTGTTTCCACAACACTTTCACCAAAGGTATAGTTTTATTTCTTAACACCTTGGTTTCCTTAACAACAATTGCAATAGGCTCCTCTTCATAAGATAGATCATCATTCTAAGGGTTGAGCCTGCAATATATGACTAGGATCACTCCTATACCTCCTCAACATAGATACATGGAAGACATCATGAATCTGAGATAATTCTAAAGGTAAGGCCAATCTATAGGCTATTGGACCAACCCTCTCAATCACCTCATATGGACCAATGTATTTAGGGCTCAATTTCCCCCTTTTACCAAACCGCAAAACTCCTTTCCAAGGTGAAATCTTCAAGAAGACCTTTTCACCCACATTGTATTCAATTGGCTCCCTCTTCAAGTCTGCATAACTCTTTTGCCTATCTTGGGCTTCCTTTAGTCGATCCCGAAATAACTGAATTTTCTCTGTTGTCAATTGCACAATTTCTAGACCCACTAACTGCCTTTCCCCAGCTTCATCCCAACATATTGGAGTTCTGCACTTCCTACCATATAGAGCTTCATAAGGTGCCATTCCCAAACTAGAATGAAAAGGTGTTGTTGTAGGCAAATTCCATCAAAGGTAGATGTTTATCCTAGCTACCCTGCATTTCTATCACACAAGTTCGAAGCATGTCTTCTAATGTCTGGATTGTTCTCTCTGACTGGCCATTTGTTTGGGGATGAAAAGCTGTACTAAACCTCAGCTTAGTACCCAAAGCATGTTGTAAACATGGCCAAAATCTAGATGTAAATCTTGGATCTCTATATGATACAATGGAGAATGGAACACCATGTAATCTGACCACTTCTCTGATGTAGATCTCAGCTAGTTTATCTAGTGAATGACTCATTTTCACAGGCAAAAAGTCAGTTGATTTAGTAAGTCGATCGACAATTACCCAAACTGCATCATGTCCCTGCTGAGTTCTAGGCAATCCAAAAATAAAATCCATCGTGATATGCTCCCACTTCCATTTAGGAATAGGAAGAGGTTGCAATGTTCTAGCAGGATGTTGGTGTTTTGCTTTAACCTGTTGACAAACCAAACATCTAGCCACAAACTTTGCAATATCTTTCTTCATCCCTAACCACTAATAGTTGTCCTTCAAGGTACGGTACAATTTGGTACTCCCCAGATGCATATCATATGCTGAATTGTGTTCTTCCTCCATTATCTCCCTTTTCAAAACTTCAACATTAGGTACACATAATCGTCCCTTATAAAGCAAAGTACCATCATTAGAGATCACAAAGTCTACCCTATTACCCTGCTAGACTTGCTCCTTGATCTTCACCATATGTTCATCTTGACTGCCTCTCTAACTCTATTAATTAACACTGGTCGGATCTTTAAAATAGCAAGCAAGATAATCTGAAAGACCTTGAACAATAATGCAATGTTGTATATCCGAAAGAACTATTTTGAGCTTGAGAAATGTTTTGATTAAGATTGCCAAAAATATTTTTATTTAAGTGTCAGAGAGCCTGTAAGATTTCTCAGCTAAGATCTGCATCAAATGATAACCAACCACAGTATGAGACCAATGCAAAGTAATTAGATCACGAAGGGAACTATGAGTAATCCACATGGCCTGAAACCTGAACCGAGGGATCCAAGCAATATTATTAGAACAGTTCAATAATAAAGGAGTATGGTCTGAATGATGTCTTAGAAGAGCCAAATAGCTGATAGATTTCCAAAAAGAAAAAACCCAATAGAAGCCAGAGAGCGGTCAAGAACACTTTCCACTCTATCAGAACCCAAACGCCCATTACACCAAGTATACTGAGGACCTCGCATTGGAATACCCGTTAAACTACAAGAATCAATAAAAGAATGAAAATCACTACAGAGATGAACAACATGAGGTTTACCCATTTTCTTATGAGAACTAAGAACAACATTAAAATCACCAAGAGCCAACCAGCATTTAGGAGCTGAAGCATCAATATTAATTAAATCATGCCAAAGATTAATTCTTTTATTACACCACACACTGCCATACACAAAGCTAATCCGATGCACCTTATTATCAAAAGACATATCAAGACTAACATGTTGATTGTGAATATGCATCCAAGAAGGCACTAAAGAAGGAGAATTTCCAAAAATCCAAATGGAAGGAAGAGGACTATTATTTGAACAAATAAAATATAAACCCAACGAAGACCAAAACCAAGAAGAAACGGAATGAAAAGGCACCATAGGCTCCACAATACATACCAAATCAGGATTAAACAGTTTGCAATATTGATAAAAACTTCTTTGCGCATTGGAATTTCAAATACCACGGCAATTCCAAAAAAATACCTTCATAAATTGAGTCTGAGAGGCTTCTTGGTTGCTCTCTTAGTGAGAGTTACCTAGTATGATCCTAGAAGATTTTTCTTCTTCTTTTGTCTGGAGAACGTGGTCTAAACCTCCTCGTCCTTCTTAACTTGATCTGCCTAAGAAATATGTCCATGAGGTAACTTTAAACCAACTATGTCATCTTGTAAATTTGTTTTCTCTGCCAAATCCATCTGCTGGCCAGTAGTACCAGAATCGGTAATATGCTGAGATGTCAAAAAATGGTGCTCCTGATCCACATTGACAGTATCCCTATGAGATTCCATTGTATGTGGATATGGACTAGTTGCATTAACGTGACTCGCTTCATGCAAATCTGTCATAACCTCATTTAATTCAAAATCATCAGTGACGTGAACCTGCTGAACCCCGTCCAAAGTAGTGTTATTATTTGGCAAATTATCAACATTATCAGGTACCGATACCTACTGGGCATTCAGAACTGTTGTGCAACTAAGTTGAGGAGTAGGAACCTCTGTGCATTCCAGAGTCCCACGATCTATAGGAGCCTCATCATCAACTGATCGTAAGTGATAAAAAACATTACTCACAGGAATAGAGTGCTTCAGCTTAGCCTTGGGTTTCCAAATCTTCTTCGTTTCATCAGTCACCATTCGAGATGCATCAGAAGTAACATTAGCTATCCATCTACAATCATTAGCAGCATGTCCAATATTAGAACAAACTTGACAAAACTGTGGAAGATTTTCATAAACCATATCAACAAAAGAAACTTTTTCCTACTCGTTCCACTAATGAGTTTTCAGGTAAGGAATTTGTAAAATCCACATCCACCTTTATTCTTGCATAATGTCCAAATTCACCATTAATGGTGGCATTGTCAAACTTCAAAGGAACACCTATTCCCTTAGCAATTGATGCCAAAATCTTGAGGTGCCAATACTCCCATGGAAAGCAATACAACCTAACCTAAATTTGAGCATTAGTGGACTTTTGATCAGTGGGATCAAAATCAGGCATCCAGTGTTGAAACCGGAGAATACTAAGTTTCAATGACACTGATCCTCTTCCCTAAACAAAATTATTTTCAGCTGTAGAATTAAAAATAACATGGTAATAACCTCGTCCAAAGGAAATTAGTTTCCATGAATTAGACAAACCCCAAATAGACGTTAATTTCTTCTTTAAATCTGGCAGCTTCCAAGGAGAATCACCTTTAGATAACACAAGACAGGCAATAAGAGCATACTGACAAAGTGATAATCTTTGTTCATCAACTGTTGATCCACCTGAATGGCAATATAACATCCCTTATGAGAGGTTGGACATGCGACAGAATCAATTGGAGATCCAAGGACTACAACTGCATATGACTGGCGTTCTGCCGATTATTGATTTAAGGGTATCGGTTTAACAGAATGAAGGGCAAACATGTCGCCATGACTGATGTAAGCCATGACGAAGGAGGAAAGGGCGACCTGTCGCCGCCGCCAGGCAAGCGGAAAGAGTTAAAGAGGCAGGTAGCAGGGCTGAAACTCTTTCAGAGCATATTAACTAACTTAACGATCTCTCAATTTCTTCTGTAAATCGTTTCCCAATTTATTAATATATTTACTTCAACTATCTAAGTATTCATTTTTTTCCATTAAATATATGATATATTATTCAAATCTTTCTATTTATTTTATTAAATTTAAAACTCTTGAATTTCTATCTATTGCAAATATTTATGTCCCATTATTTTTTTTAAGATAGTTAAAGAGTTAATGATATCACCACTATATGAATCTCTCTTTTTGTACTCAAAATTCTACATTAATTTCATTCTTTTCCTATCAATATCATCATTTTTATCTTTCTTTTAAAAAAATTAAAAATAAATGAATAATTATTAAGAAAAATTATATTTTAAAATATCTTTTATAGAAACCTTATTTGAACATTTTTTAAAATATGTATAAGTTAAAATTATTTATTTATCCCGTATTTATATATATATACTAATTTGGTTCAATATATGTTTTTTATTTGCAATGTTTTTAAGGTATCATCTACAATAACTTTATTTCAAAATAAAGTAACTCACTTTGTTTGGAAAAATTTATTTAAATTTACGAAAATGTAAAAATTTTATTTATTTTTTGTGAAATAATATTATTTTTATCAAATATAAGAATTAGTATTTCTTTTGTTATAACTTGATATACTTTTTGTTAAATTGTTACTTTGTAAAAAATTAAACCATTTTTTATGGAATTAATTGTTATAATTATAGAATTTTTTCTATAAGTATTAGTGCCACTTTATCAATTGAATTTTTTTTAGATTGGTATTTTTGTAAAGAAAATCTTAATATAGAAAATTTATTTTATTCAAAAAAATGTGAAAAGATTATTATTTTTTGGGAAATAACATTGCATTTTCTAAGTGTAAAAATTAATAATTTTTCATTATAACTTGATATTTTATAAACTATCATTATTTTTTGTACATTACTTTGTTTTAAAGCGCCTGTTTCTTTAAAGTTTTCGTCATTTTCCTGCTTAAAAGTTAAAAGAAAAAAAGAGAAATTTTTGTAGCATATTGTATATATAGGAAGAAAGGAATAACTGCAAGTTAAAAATCATTAGTGAGTCAATAGCATGATCATGAATCTAATTGAAAGTGGAAATCACAAAGGCTAAAGCATCCATCGATCTGTTACTCACAAAGGCTAAAGCGTCCATCGATCTGTTACTATAAATTTTTACAAAGTAGATGTAGGAATCTTCTTGTATTTGTAATTTTGTAGCTGTCTGGGCATTGATTATGTATTAATAGTCTAGTAGAATCTCCAAATAACTTATTTAAGGTGACTATGTATATTAGGACTCGAACCTAAGACCTAGCTTAAGCGAGAATGGTTACCTGCCAGCTGATCTGTTGTTGGTAATACTTAACTAATTAAAGCAAGCGTTGAACTCGTTCTTTATCTTTTGTTAAACTAGAATTCATTTTTGGGAGCTTGTTTGTTTGGTCTGATTGAAGAAACTTAGAGAAGGCTTTTTCCTGATATTATCTTTCCAATCTTCTGGGATCATCCAACAGATTAAAAAGAAGAGGCTACTGCAAACATTGCCAAAATGGTAGATTTCAATGCTAGATCAAACAAACTATACAAAATAGCTTTATTTTTTCCAGAGCCATAAAAAAATGGATGAAGACCGGGAAACATGACAGCATCATGGCTACTGTATCTGCTATTATAAATGCTTGAAAAGCTCTTCTGCTTGTTAGAATTGGAGCACCTTCATCTAGGGCACCTTCTCCTTTGTAACCTCCCTGCATTGTGAAACCCGCAGCAAAGGCAACTGTTGCAATGAGTGTGGTTACTACTAAATGAGGATCTTTTGCATCCTTAATGTAATCTGATGGTTCTTGGACCTTTTTGCCTTAGCTCCGGTTATGATGTGGCTTAAGAACACCTACAAGACAAGCAAATCTCGGTCAAGGAGGGCAGGCTCCGATGCCTAAGTCAGCATGGATTTCTTGTGGGAGAGATGTGATTCTTCAATAAGTATGTTATTTTTATAGAAAAATGGTGTTCTCATGCTTGAGAGAACATGTATATAGTGAAAAAAGAAAAAGAAGAATGAGAAAAGAACATACCCATATTTCTTGAGGTTTGGTGCTTATAAGAGAGGTTGGTGAAAAGTGGATGCCACGTGTCAGTATCTCATAGGTAGGGAAGAGGTTGGTGAAGTGGACACCACGTGTCGGCGTCTCATAGGTAGGGAGCCCTGCTGGGCGTGACGGCTTGTTAGGGAGTGGGAGCCAACTGCGTGATGGGACAGCGATTTGACAGGGAGCAGGCGCCTGTTGAAGGCGGAGGCATGTTGTGTTCCTCCCTGAGTACAACATTCAGACAGGCAGTGTTCATCCCTATGTATAACAGTCAGGTCAGCGGGATTCCTCCCTAAGTTTACCAATTTGAAGGTGTGAAGTACCAAAAGGTCGAGATCCCTTATAGGCGGTCTTGATAGGAGGAAGAGCTACAAGTGCAGGGGTCAACCAGTCAAAGGTAGCTGACATGTCATATTGGTTGACCTTGCTTTACACGTGTCATTACAGGATTGGTAGGGGATTTTTCATGTATCATCATAATCCATTAAGTCCTCACTCTTGTTGATGTGGAGCAATAAGCCTTGGAATGATTTTTCAGAACAATAGATAGCAGATATAATTATTTATTATTATTATTATTATTAGTAGTAGTAGAGTAGTAGTAGTACGATTTATTTTTATTTCTAATTTAGGATTGATTAGAATTTGACTTTCCTATATTGTTAGGGATTTGATTTCCTACCTTAGCTAGAATTTTCTTTATTTTTATTTCCTAATTAAAATTAGGGTTGGTAGGTTTGTGCCACCCTATATATATCTAGCCTTAAGGTTGTAATAGATAGTTAGTTTTTGATGAATTTTAAATGAATTTTCTATTTTTCTCCAAATTTTGGTATTTCTTTGAGAATCAACGAATATTTGATGCCTATTTCCTAGCATTCTTTGTGAATCAACAGGTTATAGATGCCTATTTCCTGGCATTCTTTATGAATCAATAGGTTATAGAAGATTGTCTTCCGATATTTTTGAGTAATAGAAGATTGTTTTCCGATATTTTTGCGTAAATCAACAGACTACAATATTTATCTTTTTATTCTTTTATTTTATTTTATTTTTGTTTGAGCTTTTGCTGTATCAGTTGGTATCAGAGCTGAACTGAACCTTATTAATCATGCTGAGAGAGTATTATAAAGAGAGCTTATTCTATGATATTGATGACGGTGAGGATGAAGATGCATTTATTGGAGATGAGCCAAGATGAGGAAGATGAGGGCGATGTTGAATATATTGATTTTCATTGGCATTGATAAAATTCTTTATTCTTATATTCCTTTAATTTTTATTTTGAAGGAATTACAAGTTGATGATGAATTTATAATGTTCTATGCTTTTATGAGCCAATTTCTTTCGCAATATTTGGGTAAAATTCGAGGGCGAATTTTCTCTACCTTGGAGGGAATGATGCGGAGCAATAAGCCTTGGAATGATTTTTCAGAACAATGGTTACAGATATAATTATTTTTTTTTGTTATTATTATTATTATTATTATTATTATTATTATTATTATTATTATTATTATTATTATTATTATTATTATTATCATTATTATTATTATTAGGATTTATTTTTATTTCTAATTTAGCATTGATTAGAATTTAACTTTCCTATATTGTTAGGGATTTGATTTCCTACCTTACCTAGGATTTTCTTTATTTTTATTTCCTAATTAAAATTAGGGTTGGTAGGTTTGTGCCATCCTATATATATCTAGCCTTAAGGTTGTAATAGATAGTTAGCTTTTGTTGAATTGATAATGAAATTTCTATTTCTTCCAATTTTTGGTATTCCTTTGTGAATCAATGACTATTGATGCCTATTTCCTGACATTCTTTGTGAATCAACAGGTTGTAAATGCCTATTTCCTAGCATTCTTTGTGAATCAACAGGTTGTAGAAGATTGTTTTCCGGTATTTGTGCATAAATCAACGGACTACAATATTTATCCCTTTTGTCTCTTTATTTTATTTTATTTTTTATAGCTTCCGCTGCATCACTTGTCCTTTACTTTCTTAGTGTCGCTACCCGTTATGATCATCTCAGCTTTGTTTCTTTCTTTCTTACCATCACTTCACTTGAAATCCTTCCTGACTTGGGGCGATTATCCTAGTTCCTTCTTTGATTACCTCGTTATTAATGCTTGCTTGATCCACAGCTTCAACATTGCTTTCTATTACCTTATTGTTCATTTCATGTCCTTATTTAACTTCAATTTTATTTTATTTTTCTATTAAACCTATATCTCACAGACCCCATCTATGAACGAATCTCTGTAGGCACTTCTCCATTGCTTTCTGCAACAAAATGTTAAATCATTTTGTCAGTAATATATAGTCATCAATGAGTATTTGGCTCATTTTCAAAATGTGATACTTACATAACAGTTAGATCTTACCCGCAGCCCCCAAAGATCATCCTTAGTTGAAATGATGTCTAGAGTAGTGTTGTGCTTGTTATTGAAGGCCAGCTTATCTACTTTAGGGTGAGTTATGAAAGATGACATGAAGGTACCAGAAGCAGCAAGCCGATGAAGGGGTGTTTCTCCATCCTTATTTTTCTAATTGATAAGATTTCTAAGCCATGGATTGCTTAGAATATACTCGACCGTTTCTTCTTTTTCGCTGGAGACGGCGAAGTAGAGAACATTTCAGTCTCTTTCATCTACCAGTTATGCACAACCAGGACTTTTTGATATGAGCACTTTCATAACGCTTTTATTGCCTCTGGCAGCTGCAAGATGAAGAGCTGTCTGACTTTCGGTTGAGATTGTTTTGTATGTCAGAGATTTATCTGATGATAGTAGCTCCTTCACGATATCAGTGTATCGATAGAAAGCAGCATAGGACAGCGGTATCCACTCTTGTTTATCTTATTCTTTAGCCAGAAATTTTTTCTTGCCCAGCAGAATTTTTGTCATCCCTTGAAAGAATTTTTTTTTAAAAATTGGGAGGTCATATGACCTTAGCATAGATGGACTGCACAATAGGGGGCAACCCTCCCTTTTTAAATCAACGGTGACAAGAATTGAACCCTACACCTCAAGATGCCTTTGGAGAGGAGTTAGCATTTGACAACTCCCTCACTGGCAAAAAGAAAAGATTTTTAATGAATGTAGTCAGTATTAAAACAATAATTCATGTTGACCAAACTTTATATTTAATTATAATTTGATTTTGAAATTATAATTTTTTTTAATTATCTAACTTTAATTTGTATTATAACCTCAATATTTTCCAACTAAGCATGTGTCAATTGAAATGTTCATATATCATACACTATATTTTTATTTTTATCTTGTAGAGTTTGGCATCAATTAATTTGAATAGTAAAGTAAATTTTAAAATGATTAGAACAAATGACAACCACAAGAAGTAATAAAAAAATATTAAGATATTTTCAGTAAAACATGATTTAAATTTTTGGAATCAAGTTCTAACTAAGTATAAAGCTTTATGACTATCATATAATTATTTACCCCATAAACTAGGAGAAATTTTATAATGATTCTGGCTCATAAATAGTTGGAAGGGCAAGCCAATAATATCAAGCGAAATTCTTGCCAATATTGGATATAGTATATCCAATAGTTGGATGTGGATGATAATGATATGTTTTTTGTTTTTTTGACTAAGTATTTTACACTTGAATTATGTGTCATGCATCCAACCATAAGGCGTAATACAACCAGCGTAAGAGGGTTTGGCATTCCAACCTATGCTGTATAACTACCGGTAGAATTAGCCATGAGGTAAAGAACAAACTGAGAATAAAAATTAAAGAAAGAATCAGATTGGATCATTAAATAAACTTTATATGTATCATTACGGATCACGACAACATGCAAAGCTATTCTACCATTGGGGCCATAATGAGGTTGTGATAATGAAAATATGAGAATTGCAGCCACAATTGCTTCAAATCCCTTCTCCATAGCTAGATAAAGAGGAGTCTCTTCATCACGGTTCACAGGAAGAGGATTGGTCGTACCATTATTAGAAGAGAGTATGAACTCGCTCAACAATATCACTGTGTACGAATGCTTATATCGAATTGCCTCATGAATAGGTGTCTGTTGGGAAATGAACAGAGTTGGTGTAGCAGAATAATGTTCATAGAGATAAAATAAAATTACTGCAGAAAATAATTAAATGTAAATAAATAAATGGAGGTGGTTAAACAGGCCAATGGTGAATAAAATAGGCGGTAAAACCTGCCGTATAAATAATAAAAATGACACCAGAATTTAACGTGGTTCACCCTTAGTGTTGGGCTACGTCCATGAGACAAAATTTGAATAATTCTTCCACTATAAAAATAGTAGGTACAAGAGAGAGTCTTCTCTAGATAACACTAGAGGTACACAATAAAAGAGTTCTCACCAAAATAGTGGCACTTAAGGTGTTTCCCAAACCCCAAAATAATTTTCCCACTATTTTGTCACTCACCCTTTTGAGAAAAATTTCCCAAACCCTTAAAAATGTCTCACACTTATCAAAGCAAAATTGCTTTGGCTCTCACAAGCTCACTTCACTCTCTTGCTTGTGGCTCTCTTCACTCGTTGTTTGTTGTGTGTCTGAATGGCTTATGCCAATGGCTATTTATAGCCATGGCTCTCCTTGCAAATCAACAAAAAATTGATTTGCTTTAATTATTTTGCAACTTTCCAGCACCAAATTGGCTAACAAAACCACTTGCACCAAAAGCATCCACTACAACCACTACAAGTTGTCTTCTTTTTTTTTTTTATATTTTTTATTTTCAAATTTTATGGCCTCCATTAGGAGGGACCACAATAATTCTCCCTCTTCCAACTACGTGGAGGCCACACCATTCCGGCAGTTAATCGACATAATTCGAACTTGTCCTTTGGTAGAGTCTTCGTTAATATGTCTGATCCATTTTCATTTGTATGGATCTTCTTAAGCTACAATAGCTTCTTCTCCAATACATCCCATATCCAGTGATATCTCACATCAATATGTTTTGACATTGAATGAAAGGAGGGATTTTTACCAAGGTGGATAGCACTCTGACTATCACTAAATAGCTTGTATCTGTTCTGATGAAAGCCAAGTTCATTAAGAACTTCTTCATCCATAGTAACTCTTTACAAGCTTTAGTTGCTGTAATAAACTATACTTCAATGGTAGACAAAGCAACACATTTCTGCAATTTTGACTGCTATGACACAGCTCCCCCTACAAATGTAATTAGGTAATAAGAGGTTGACTTTCTCAAATCAACATCGCCCACCATGTCTGCATCTGTGTATCCAGCTAACACAGGTTTGGCATCTTTGAAACATAAGCATATTTTTGACGTTCCTCGAAGATACTTGAAAATCCATTTCACTACAAACCAACTCCAACTGAGTGTGCAATATCTGGCCATCTACACACCATGGCATACATCAAACTACCAATAGCTAAGCATATAGAACTCTATCCATTTCTTCCTTCTTCTTATCAGTGAAGGGCTTTGCTAAGAAGTCAATCTAAAGTGATTAGCAAGAGGATAACTAATCGCTTTAGCATTGTACATGTTTAACCTCTGAAGTACCTTCTCAATGTACTTCTCTCATGACAACCATAGTTTCTTGACACCTTTATCTCTGATAATTTTCATGCCATGAATCTGCTTTGTTGGTCCCAAGTCTTTCATGGCAAAAGACTTACTCAATTGCTTCTTCAAGCTATTGATTCTGGAAACATTTCGACCAACAATCAACATGTCATCCACATAGAGCAACAATACAATAAAATCATCATCAGAGAATTTCTGGAAAAATACACAATGGTCTGAAGTGGTATTCTTGTAGCCTTACTCCCCCATAATAGACTCAAACTTCTTATACCATTGTCTTGGTGCCTGTTTTAAGCCGTACAAGCATTTCTTCAATTTGCAAACTGATGTGTATAATATTTACATGTTTTTGAGCTGAATTCTAATGAATTATTGAATAAAAATTAGAATAAAATAGGTAGAATATAAGTTTAAATAGGAAATATATTAGTGTTAGAATTTAATTAGGATTTTATTATTTAAAGCATATTTTTGAGAATTTTTTGTTTGATATTAATTAATTTTCCTTTTTGTAGTTAGGTCTAAAAAGGAAGTCTAAAAAGGAAGTCCAAAAGGAATATGGAGCAGAGTTGACATGGCATTCGTCATGGCTTGCCTAAGCCATGAGCCAAGCCATGTGGTTATTTGCAAGCTAGAAGGAAAGGAAACATTTCAACACGACATGTGGGAAGGCATGATCCAAACCGTGTGTATGGCCCAAGCATCGTGACATAACAAGACAAGCCATGATGAAAATCAAAATAAGAAGAATAAGGTTGCATGCCTTACTGAAGCCGTGAGTTAAGCCATGATACAAGCCATGTCGAATATAAAGTGTTTTCCTTGCCCGAAAAGGAAGAGAATTTTAAGGGTTTTCAAGTTCTTTACCTGGTGGACTCTATAAAAGGAGAATTATGAGAAGCTAGAAATCATCTTTTGACATCAATTGGAGGTCACAAACAGGAGCTAAACGGAGATTGAAGAAGATTTGTGCAATAATTCAAGAGTTTTTATTAATTCTTCTTCTTCTTTAATTCTTTGAATTATGTTTGTGTGCTTCGCCACAACCATGTGTGGCTAATTTTCTTTTAGATTTTGGGTTAGGAGCAGCTATTCCATGACATGATTAAACACAATTTTTATTATTATTTGAATTGATTTTAAGTTAATTCTATGAGTTGTAATTATTTTTATGCTTTCATTCTTGGCCAGTTTGTTTGCATGTTTATAGGTAAATTCACCAACGAGAGTTAGGAGAATTTATTAGCTTATGACTCATATGACTTAGACCACTCGACCACGAGAGTAGGCAAGCTCTACGGGGAACCATGACAGTAGACATGTGTTTACGGTGGTAAATTAATTATTAAAGAACTTAATGAGTTTAGATTAATCTTTTAACCATGAGAGTAGGTTAAATTTTAATCTTTGCATGCTTAATTGAACTCAAGAGAGTTTTTAGGTATTATAGAACAATTACCCTTAACTGATATTAATGTTTTTCAATTAGTTTATGTTCATGATTGAATTGGAATAGTGAAACTATACCTAGGCTCTAAGCTTCCAATTATTTGATTTTAATTTAGTTTAAATTGATTTTATTTTATATTATATTTGCTAAATTATTTTTATTTGATTTACTAGCTAAGTTTATAAGTAAAAATATTGGTATTCAATACACAATCCTTATGGGAACGATAACTTTTTATACTGCAATCATGATCCGTGTGCTTGCAGGTTTTGAACGCAACACAAACATAGTCCTCTTTTCCCTTTTCTTTGAAACCCTCTGGCTGCTCTATGAATATTTCTTCTTCCAAATCACCATGAAGGAAGGTAGTTTTAACATTCATTTGCTCGATCTCCAGATCAAAACTTGCTACTAAACTCAGCATAGTATGGATGGATGTCATCTTCACTACTGGAGAGAAAATCTCATCAAAGTCGATATAGCCTTTCTTTGGTTGAATCCCTTTATAACCAGTCTAACTTTAAATCATGGCTGGAGACTGTGTTCTTCATGCTTGATCTTGAACACCCACTTACTCTTCAAAGCTCTTTTGCCTTCAGGCAACGTCATCAGCTTAAATGTCTTATTCTCATGTAGAGACTTCATCTCATCTTGTATGGCTTCAAACCATTTCTGCTTGTGTTCATCATTTATAGCTTCTTCAAAGCTCTCCCCCGTCAGTTAGTAACATAAACTGGTCTTTAGGATATCTGATAGATGGTTGTCTGATTCTATCAGATCTCCTTAGTGGCACTGAAGAAGCCTCATCTGCTGGTGGTTGACCATGAACACCATCATCATCATTTTCAGATGGAATCTCAATGGGAGCATCTTCATCGCCTACATCTGGTGGCATATTTTCATCTTCATCTCCAACTTCCCTTGGCACCGTTATTAGAGGAACTAACTTCAAATTTGAATCATCATCAGAGCTGGGGATGTTCTTTTCAACTTTGGCAATATTTTCGATTGTCTCATCTTCAATAAACACAACATCATGACTTCTAATAAGTTTCTTCTAGAATGGATAATAAAATCTATAGCCAAGTTGATCTTGACCATAGCCAATGAACACACACTATCGTGTCTTTACATCAAGCTTGGACCTCTCATCCTTGGGTATATGCATAAAGGCTTTGCATCTAAAAACCCGTAGATGACCATGGGAAACATCTTTTCCTGACCACACCTTCTCTGAAGTGTCAAACTGTATAGGAACACATGGTGAAAGGTTCAGCACATGCATTGCTATAAGTAGAGCTTCACCCTAAAATGTCGCAGGCAAATTTGACTGTGAGAGTAGAGATCTTACTCTCTCCATTAAAGTCTTGTTCATCCTCTCAGCTAAACCATTCAACTGCAGCATCTTTGGAGGTGTCGTTTGATGTCGAATACCATGCTCTTTACAATAAGCATCAAATGGTCCAGAATACTCTCCATCATTGTCTGTCCAGATGCACTTCAACTTCTTGCCAGTTTGTCTCTCCACCAGGGCATGAAATTCTTTGAAGACATTTAGAACCTTATCTTTTGACTTCAAGGTGTATGCCCATGTCTTCCGAGAATGATCATCAATGAAAGTCACAAAGTACTGAGAACCACTAAGTGACTTTGGCATTGGCCCACACAAGTCTGAATGAATTAAATCCATCACATTCTTTATTCTGGAAGGAGGAGAACTCCTGAAAGCAACCCTGTTTTGCTTTCCTGCAAGATAATCAACACATTTCTCCAGATGCACAAGATCTATTCCAGATAACACATTATTCTTGGCTAGTATTGTCATCCCTTTCTCACTTATGTGGCTGAATCTTTTATGCCATAACTCAACTGTACTATCTTTCTCCACGACATTTATTATATCTTTGGAGAGATTTTTATGTATAAAATATAGTGCTGAGTCCTTTTTACCTCTAGCCACCACCAGGGAGCCTTTGGTAAGTTTCCATTGGCCATTATGGAAGGTATTCTTGAAACCTTCATCATCAAGTTTGCCTGTTGAGATCAAATTCAGGTGAATATCTGGAATATGCTTGACATTCTTCAAGACTAGTCTTGTGTCATTCTTCATTTCCAAACACACATTTCCTTCACCAACAACTCTTGTTCGATTGCCATTTCCCATCTTTACAAATCCAGAATCTCTTGGAATGTAGCAAGAGAAGAATTCTCAACGAGATGTAGCGTGAACAGAAGCACCACCGTCAATCTCCCAGCTAGTCTCATGGGTAGTAAGATTAACAGTATCATCATAAAAAAAGGACATTGAATTCTCTGAGAAGATTTGCTTCGTCATCATCACTGCTGTCATTTTTCTTCACATCTTTGCCTCTATTCTTGCCTTGGTCCTTCTTGAATTTTCGATAGAGCTTCTTGATGTGGCCTTTCTTTTTGCAGTAATGGCATTCAATATTGGCATAATTGTTTGACTTTCCTCTGCTCTTATTTCTTTACTTTAAGCTTCAAGTCTCACTTCTTCCCCTGGAATTTATAACAAGGATATCTGATTGTTGAAGAGGCACCCTTTGATCTGCATCTCATCTCTTCATTCATAATACCGCTTTTAACAAATTCCATATTCACTAGACCGTTTGGTGCAAAGTTTGTAAGTGAGATCTTCAAAGTCTCCCATGACTCTGGCAGAGAAGCCAACACCACAAGAGCAAGAATTTCATTGTTAAAAATTTATGCCCATGCCCGACAACTGATCCACGATCCCTTTCATTTCATTCAAGTGATCGGCGATAGAAGAGCCTTCCCGATATTTTTTCTGTATTAGTTTTGTCAGATAAAATAATTTATTATTGCCGGTCTTTGAAGCATACAGCTCCTTGAGTTTGTTCCATAACTTATGTGCATGAGTTTCATTACAAATGTGGTTGTACACATTGTCTTCAACAAACTGTCGGATGAAACCACACACTTGCTCATGCTCAAATTCCCATTCCTCATCCTTCTTGTCATCAGGTTTTGTCTTAGAAAAAACTGGTAAATGTAACTTCATTACAAATAGGAGATCCTTCATCTTGTTTCTCCATATATGGTAATTTGTGCCATTTAAACTGACCATCTTGCTAGTCTTAGCCTCCATCTTTGCAGTATTTAATACTGACTCTAGAACAAGAACCAACAGCTCTGATACCACTTGTTGGGAAATGAACAGAGTTGGTGCAGTGGAATAATGTTCACAGAGACAAAATAAAATTACTATAAAAAATAATTAAATATATAAATAAATAAATAGAGGAGGTTAAATCGGCCAATGGGTGAATAAAATAGGTGGTAAAACCTGCCGTATAAATAATAAAAATGACACCAAAATTTAACGTGGTTCACCCTTAGTGTTGGGCTACGTCCACGAGACAAAATCTGAATAATTCTTACACTATAAAAATAGTAGGTACAAGAGAGAGTCTTCTCTAGATAACACTAGAGGTACACAATAAAAGAGTTATCACCAAAAAAGTGGCATTTAAGGTGTTTCCCAAACCCCAAAATAATTTCCTCACTATTTTGTCACTCACCCTTTTGAGAAAAATTTCCCAAACCCATAAAACTCTCTCACACTCATCAAAGCAAAATTGCTTTGGCTCTCACAAGCTCACTTCACTCTTTTGCTTCTGGCTCTCTTCACTCATTGTTTGTTGTGTGTCTGAATGGCTTATGCCAATGGCTATTTATAGCCATGGCTCTCCTTGCAAATCAATAAAAAATTGATTTGCTTTAATTATTTTGCCAACTTTCTAGCACCAAATTGGCCAACAAAACCACTTGCACTGAAAGCATCCACTACAACCACTATAAGTTGTCTTTTTTTTTTTAAAATTTTTTTTTATTTTCAAATTTTATGGCCTCCATTAGGAGGGACCACAACAATGTCCCCCTCTATATTTGTGATGGTTAAAATTGTCTCTGTCCTCCCTCCACTTTCTAAGTCCTGCCAACAATTTTTAAGAAGTAAAGCAATGATATCAGTATGGCCATGCCTGGCAGCTATGTGAAGTGGAGTTCACTGTTGATGTTAGGCTTTTCTAGTAGATTCGGACACTTAGACTTAACCCATCTCAGAAAAGCTAATGATGAATCTTCTGACTTGGATTTTGATGAATCGTCCTTTATAAATTGGAGGACTTGAAGCTTTTTTTTTTACCAGGGAGGTGAGGGGATTAAACCCTCAACCTCTAAATGGAGCTGACCTCATGGCTGGACCAAGCCAGCCCTAGGTGGGTAGCTCGACATTTAAACACCTAGGGACAAGTTCTTAGGATTTGTGGGAAAGGAGGTTGGGGGGAAATGGGGGATTGAACCCCCAACCTCCAACCCACACCTTTGAGCCTTGGCCACTAAGCCAAGTGCTCAAAGGCAAGCTGCTTTTTGATATCAGGTAAAGGCCGAGCTATAATGTTGATATGAACAATTGAATTACCATATGGCATCAGTTGTTGCTAACCATTTTTGAAAGAAATTATTTCTAGCTTTACTTCCACTTCTTTATACATCTACTTGCTTCCTTTTCTTTATACACTTACTTGCAAGAGAAAATAACTTTATCGCATAGTCATTTTTCCTATTTTCATGGATAATTTCTGGAAAGTGTTAGTGATATGCACTAGGTCAATCATTTATGACTATGTATTGACTTTATCATTTGATTAATAAAGAGGCATTTCCATTATCATTTCTTTTCATAATAACTAAATGAATAGTTAATTCTTTCTAAAGGTCATCAAGTATGTGACTTGATAGTAAAACCCTTAGATTAAAATATGAGTTCTATTCATATTATCCCTAGCCATTTATTTATTGTATAAATATTAATGAATTAAGGCTAGTATGATGTTGACTGATGATTATGTTTTACT
>CATIWK010534300.1:0-10390 GCA_949634005.1 Mallotus japonicus
TATTATATGAAATAAAATGTTACAATGTTTTATGTACTTTAATAATATGTTGACTTTGTCTAATTATGATATGGTTGTATTAATATTATGTTAAATAAAGACTTTGAGTATTTAAATAGTAAAGGAATAGGGTGTTACAGAAGATACTTCTTAGTGAGCTCATGAAGAGCCCGAACTGTCAGGGATTGTCCAAGTCCCTGACAGTTCCAAGCGATAAGACTCATGGCGCCTGTGGTGGCTTTGGGCGAGCCACCTGCGCCTCATCTTGGATATTGTTAGCAGAGAAATCATTATCATTCTTATTTTCTGAAGTAGCCACCGTATTTGGTATTTCCTCAATTATTATTCCCCTGTTACGGGCTGCTCTCTTCCACCTTCGTCGATTCAGTACGTCTCGTGCAGTAGCGAAACCAGGCAACATCTTTGCTTCACTTTCCACTTCCTTATCATCTTCATCTTCAGTACTAGTCTTCTTAACAAAGTGGCACATCCAGGAAACAATGAAATCAAACTCAAACTTTTGTTTCTTAAACATGTGGGCTCCTTCAGAAGCAGGTCTGGTTCTCTTTTTTATTGGTAATAGGGTTGAATTTGGGCTCAAGGGAGGAGACGAGATTGTGGGTTATTCTGGGCTTTGTGGGTTATCCAAATGGGTAACAATAAAAGGTGGATTGAGTAAGGTACCATGGTTTAGGATTTCTGGGCTTAGGTTACTTGGATTTATGGGTTATGGGCAAGAGGTTGGGTTTTGGTTGAAAAAGTACGTACGATGTGGGCTTGGGTCAGAATTAAGGTCCTTTAATTCATTGCTTTTGGCCAATAATTCTATCATGGGTTGGTTCTCTTTGCTTGCTGAAGAAGACTCCGGAATATCACCATTAATTGCAGCATTAAATGAGCCGCCTGAGTCTGACTCCATAGCTCTGCTATCAGATTGCTGATATTCATCATTGCCTGGAATAGTTAAAACCTGCAAGGCCATCATTACAGTCTCTTTGGTTGACTCAACTTCCTTCTCTTTCCTTTTCAATCCGGACTATTCATCATCTTCCCTAATCACTTCAGTAAACTGAGTTTCTTCATTTTTAGTTTGAGAAAAATCATACAAATACCTTCGCCTTATTTGATCAGCTTTCATCCAACCCCCAAACTTCATGGATGATTGCGAAGGAGCCCTTGAATTCTCAGCTTGCCTCTTCTTTGTGCAGCTTCTCCACACATGCCCAATAAGTCCACAGAAATAACAGAAATCCTGTAGTTTCTCGTATTTGATACTGATCCATTGCATTTTTCCATCTGGGCCTTGATTTTGGAAGCCCTGAACAAGAGGCTTATGAACAGGAACATTAACTTGAACTCTGAGAAAGAGATGCCAACCTATTGCGTTATCTTGAATGAGATCCACCTCTAGAAAATCTTCAAACAAACTTGCTATGATGATAGCATTTTCTCTATTCATTTGATTAGGAGGTAATCCATGACATTGAATCCAAAATGGGGAAACCGAAAAATCCACCTTCTCAGAAGGCACATAGGCTGGCCAAGGTTTCAGAATGAGCAACTGATTAGCCACACACCATGGAACCTCTTTAAGTACTATATCCCTATCAGCTTCGTGCTTGAACGTGAACTTAAACAGATTAGCTTCCAACTTATGAACCACATAGTCGTGATGTAGCCTCCAAGACTTCGATGTTGCTTGTTTGATGACCAAAGGGCTATAACTTTTCTCAGATAGAAGCTTCCCAATCAATATCAGATTCTCCCCTGAAACTTCTTTATCATCTACAGTCTTGAGAGCTAATATTGGAGATTCCTGATCAGAGTGGTCCCTGCAACTAATTTTTTTGGCTTTTTAAATAATAATGTCCAGCTCACTATGGCTTGAATTCATAGTGGATTGAGAATGAGTCAGTCCAATAGAAGACAAACGCACTAATGAGGGTTGATGTTGAAAAAAGAGTAAAAAAACCATAAAAGCTTTAAGGTAGGTTAAGGATATTAATTACAGAAAAGGTAAAACGAGTTGTGATTCGTTAGAGGGGAGTAAGGGCAGTATGTTTAAGGGTATTAGAAGCCTTATGGGTGGGGTAGTAAAGGTTTAGGGTTGATAAGCGTTCCAGGATATCAAATTTCTAAAGATCAAAGATGATTGGTTGAAAGAAAGGTTAAAATTAGGAGAGAAGAAGAAGATAATGTAAGAGGTAAAAGGATTCTAGTGTAAACCACACAGGGTAACATCACTGAGAAGGCGTAGCTTAGACTCTACTATGAGAGAGAGATATAAATATCAAATGGAAGCCAAGCCTTTTAATCACCTGTGTTCTTGCCATATATGTTGTATAATAGTGTTTAGTATAATAAATAATGCTATGTTTATTGTATGTTTTTTTCATATTGCTCGGTTGTCCATGGTTTAAATTTTTTATATATATTTTTTTATTGGAAACACTTTGATGTAGTTTGCAATGTAGAATAAAAGAAAAAAAACTTATATTACTTATTATGGATTGTTTTTTTTTAAATCTGACATTAATGAAATGTTGCGTGTATGATACTAAATTTATTATGTTTAACTTTTATTTTCTTTTGCATTTTATTATCGGTTATGAAATGATTTCAGATTTCCTACTGCGAAGTGCGGGTAAACTTCCTCGTATATATATATAAGAAAATATAAACTAAATTATTTTATTGTCCCATTCTTATAATGTTTTATGGGCTTGGACTCTGCTAACATTGTTTTGATGTTAACTGGTTATGGGATGTTCAATTTGCTGGTTGGTGGTGTTGATCATAGTCAGAGAGCCGTTCCAAAATCTGATTTACACACTACTGATCAGCTGATGCAAGAAAACCGTGAACTAAAGGAAAGGTGATTATTTCTCTGTAGCTGTAGGATTAGTTCATCCAATTTTCACTTTTTAACTTTGTTTTTCATTTGTAGATTAGAGAAAAGGGAAGCAGAGTTTCAAGGTGAATTGATGCGTAGATCAAATTGTGACAAGTGCAAAACACTTGAGATACAGGTATGTGATGTTGTCATCTTATTTAATTAGTTACTATGCTGGGCATTCTTAAGGGGATGGTAATCCAAGAGATCAACGTCACAGCTACCTGTTTATTTGATTGGCTTGCAATCTTCTCAATCCTCCTGCCTCCTTGCTTAATAGAAAAATAAAAGGGAATAATTGATGTTTATAAACATTGGTAAGACTTATTTCTTCTATTAATGCATGGGTATTTGTGTCAATGATAAAAAGATTATACAATATCAAATTGACAGGGTGAATAGTTCATTGCCTTAGACTTAATGAGAGAAAAAGTTGCAGAAATTCAAGTTTTTGTCTAGGTGTTACATTCAGTTGAGGTTAAAAAATGTTCAAGAAAAAAGAGCAGACAAAGCAGTTTTTAGGATGTTCATGCTTCTTTCTTTTCCTTTTTTTTATATTTAAGTGATATTTTCTATGAAATTACTCTCTGCTCTCATGTTGCTGCAAGAAGCATAGCAGAAAATTGAGGAATTGAACAAGTTTATCAATTTAGTTGAGTAAATACAATTTCTTGATTTGAATTAGTTTAGTTTTGTTGTTTTTTTTTTTCTAATGGTGAACTAACAGCATCAGGGTTTGGTTTATATATTTAATATTTTTCGGCTAATTTTTGTATTTTGATGATTTAAATTTTGAACATTTGTTTATAATTTTGTTACTTAGTATCATTTTTAGCTTTTCTCAATGGCAAATTATTTTTTAAAATTTGGCTAATTATTTTTCTTTATTTATTTTCAGGCTTGATGATTCCAACACAAATGAGCTCTAACCATAAGAATGCAGAATAAAAACAAATTTATGCTACTTATTTTTTTTTTGGTATGCCCACGAGGTGTTCTGGACAAGTCCCAACTATGGGAGGCACCTTTAAGCCCGTACCACATCCAGACTAAATCCTCACTCGCACCGGGTCGGCCTACGAAGGGGTAAAGTGCTCCCAATCAAGGCATTTCCATACATGAGCGGGATTCGAACCCCTGACCTCACTTAAGGGATGAGAGCGCCGAACCATTCACATCAACCCTGATTGGTAAATTTATGCTACTATTATTTATTATTTGCATTATTTTTTAATAAATTTGAACAGCTTACACTAATGAAATGTTGTCTGTTATCTTTGATACTTAAGTTAATATGTTTATGTTTTATATTATTTTATTTTATTTTTGTATTAGTATCAATTTTAAAATGTTTTAATGTTGCCTGTGGCGAAGCACGGGTAAACTTCCTCGTACATAAAATAAAATTACTATATCTATGATTAAAACGTTAAATCTTTTTAACTTTTAACAGTTAACTAGTCTATACAATTAAAAAATTATTTATTTTTTAAGTTATTTAACTTCAGGTTTTGATTACATGATCTCTAAAGATTTTTTCAATGCATCCCAATTTAAGAGGTTGAAAATATGTTGGCATAGGTTAGGTTAAGTTGTAGGCTTGATTGCATTCTCCAAAGGGCTTGAAATAAAATACTAACATGTTTCTTGAAATTAAATAGCAAAAACTTTAGCAACAATACATGTGATGCTTGTCTTCATTAGTCTTCACACACTTCATTATTCTGTTCACAAAAGAAAAAAACTTAGACTGGCACAATGAGACACAAGTTCGATTTCTCGAACGAACTGACCAATCAACATCAATGGAGGCTGTCTGATGCTGATCTAGTACAGTAGCTCGAGTGC
Source organism: Mallotus japonicus (assembly GCA_949634005.1). NCBI lineage: Eukaryota > Viridiplantae > Streptophyta > Magnoliopsida > Malpighiales > Euphorbiaceae > Mallotus > Mallotus japonicus. The sequence goes on from CATIWK010534300.1 coordinate 4,742, forward strand.
ATACTTATTACTATTGACCCGTCAACAGTAGCTCGAGCAGTCAACAATACTTCTGGGCCTCTTTCCTTCAACTTTGTTTGAGTAGTTAATTGGGTCCAAAACAGAACGATAGGGTTATAGAATATTTGGGCCATAGGCCCATATCATGCCCCGAATTGGTTCACTTTGAGCTCTAAATAAGCAGAAGAAACAGCAAGCTACAGGCTAATACCAGAAAAGATAGTCTGTATAAGAGTTAGCAGAACAAGTACAATTGCAGCACTAGTGGAAGCAGCTCTCCATGGACTCCCGAAATACTCATGCAATACTGTTGCCTTCCAACTATGACGAGGCACCTCACAGTAATCATTCAAATTTTTGTAAAGATCCGAGAAATGCTGATTTCTCATTTCGGGAATTTGAAATCTGAGCTTGTTAACCAGTGTAGCTGCTGTATGATGGTCACCAAGCCAATTTTTAATGATTTTCTTCTTAACAAGTAACTCTACGTCCTTTGCCGTATTGATCAGATTATTTATTAGCAGTATATAGTCGCATATATTAGCTTCACGTGGATAGTGCCATACCTCCAAGGCCATAATGTTTCTGATAAAAGATTCAGTAGTGTGGTACAATTTGAAGCATGTCATCTCCAAATACCCATTCCTGAATTCAATATCAAGCATGCACATGCTTGATCCGGCCTTGAATTTCACGCCCCCTTGGTACAGCTCGGTTGCACTGTATATATGTTCAGCTTTTTCAGGTTTCTGATTTGATGGATATCTGCTGAAGTGATTAGGACAATCTAGATATGGTGGGCTCCGAGTTGGGCTTGATTGTGGTGGGCTCTGAGTTGGGCTTAATTGTGGTGTTCTATGACTTGGTCTTGCTTGTCTCGGGCAAGATGGGAGCAGAAAATACCTTAGCAAATCAGTGAAATGTTTGATATCGATATCTATTGGAAATTGTTTCGCTTGGTCATTGTAGGCTCTGAAATAATCAAGAGTAAGTTCACGAAAAGACCCATTGTCATCTTCAAAGGCAAGATTATATAAGTCATCCAACATAAAAAATGGGATCTGATTTTCAAGTAGTATCAAGTCTTGCTCTATATCAAACTTCAGCCATGCCTTAGCCAATTCATGATCAGCCATTGGTTCAGCCAATTCATCATCAGCCACTGGTTTGCCCAGAACAACCCTCAAAAACAGCTTAATGATAAAGGCAGCGTCTACTAGAACCATTTCAACAAACTCATCGCTCGAAAAAGAATCCAAAGATTCGGCATAACATTGACGAATGCTTGTTTCTTTACTTTGATGTGGTTGACCCATTTATGCAAGCCCGTGCTAATGTTGTTCTCTGAGTCTTGAAGCAAATTCTTTAAATATCTGAGCTTATGAGTTTCCATTTTCCGCAGATTTTTTTTGCCATGATGAAGAGGTCCAATGGAAACTATTTGAGGAGTGTAAGCTGATGCATTTACCTTGCGAAGTTTCTTTGGAACTCTGTAAATACAGCACTGACGAGATAGTGGCGGACCCAAGTTACCTAGCGTTTGTTGTATCTTATTTACCAAATAGCGGTGTGTTCGAGAAGGACCTATCCCTTCTCTTTCACTTTCCATCTGTTACTGCAAAATTCTTTTCCCGTTCACAAAATATTAATACCAAATATGTAATCAGAGCTATACAATTGTTTTGTAACAATTATTGTCAGGTCATTACAAGTAATATTGAAGAACCAATTAGGCTTAATCAGAACATATACCAATACTCTATATACATATATAAGCGTCATCTTATATGATGTCATCTACGCATTTATGTCTATACAACTCATATATATTAAATTAATAATCAAAATACAACTGAAATTATTGCCAGAATAACATAATAAAGCTGTGTTAAAAAAAGTAAGTTCAAGTTGCTGAGAATATATAATTAAAGATATGAGGTTGGACAAGGGAAGGGAACATTACAGTGAAATCAATGGATATCTATAAACTTACTTCTTAGAGTAGCTCGTTAGCCCTAAATTTGCAGTCCTTGTTGATCAGAGCGAGATAATTCTAGTGAAATTGCTTTTTATCTGAATGAAAGAGGAGTTAGCTAAACTAGAAGTAGAAACAGCATAAATATGCAACTGTATACACTTTCTCAGAGGAAAAAAAAAATGTGCATGCTATTGCATTGCAAGTCATCTGCCTCGTACAAAATTATTAATTGTTTCTCTGAATTCCTCCAACAAATTTATAAATTGTATGTGTGATGGTTCTGAAAGATAACCGTACTACACGTCCCTACAATACAATACAAGTCTTTGCAAGAAGTCAAGTGATGCTATGCATTACATGTTAGGTGTTCAATAAATTTCTTGATTAGCTTCACCGTAAAATTTGAAAAGAAAAAAAAAAAGAAAGAAAAGTTTGAAACACAATGCAAAGACATGAAGTATAATAGCCGAAATCATTCATTGGATTGGAGCAACCCTCTATCTATGGAATCCTCCTGACAAAGTTTTTCTTTAGATGTCTCAGTTTTTGATTGATCCATCATAGTGTGGCCAATTTACACTAACCCTAGCCCATTGCAAGCGCATGCCTCCCTGCAAAAAATTAAAGACAGGTCAATGGGAATATGGTGTTTTTTTTTTTTTTGGAAAAAATTACAGTGAGCACTGTTTTTGCAAAATATTTTTAAAAATTACGGTGATTTATCTTTCTTTTCAAGAAAGTCTTGCCTACACTGAATGTATTACACCCAATGGTAGGATTTAAGACACATCATCAAATATTATTAACTGAATTAATAAGAACAAAACATGTGTCTTGTAATTTAAATCCTACCATTGGGTGTATATACACCCGGCCTAGGCAAGAATATGCCTTTTTTTTTGTTTCACACTTGTTGCTTTTTTTTTTTTTTGAGAAATTCTAGGGTTATTTTGATTTTTACTCACTTTTATTTTACTTTGTTTTATTTACCATTGGATGAAAGTGTATTTTCTCATCCAATGGTGGTTATTTACAAAGTACATTTTACTTTGTAAAAATCAAAATAACACTAGAATGCATTTTTTTTTTTTTACGTTATTCTTTCATATTCTCTCCTTCTTTATTTTTTTTATATTTTATATTTTTATTTTGAAATTTTTTTCTTTTTTTCTTTTCTTTTTTTCTTTTTTATTTATCTTTTTCTTATCCTTTTCATTTGCATCACGTTTTTATAATTGTTTTTCTGGCCGTTTGTAATCCTTTTATTTTTATTTACTTTTTTCCTAATTTTTCATTTGTACAACATTTTTTTTTTGTTTTGACGGTTCTTTGGTTTTTTTATTGCTTTATGAGGTTTTTTTTAATTGTTTAGTTGTCTTGACAGTTGCTTTTCTAGATGTTTTAGTTCCTGATTATTTTTCTGGTTGTTTTTGCAGTTATTTTTTTCTTGTTATTTTTGGTCAAAAAACTAAAAATGAACCAAAAAAATGAAAAAAATAACCATAATAAACCACTAAAAAAATAAGATTAAAAAAACTGAAAATAAATAAAAAAATCCAAAAAATAACAAAATAACCAATAAAAAAATGTGGATGCTATTGCATTGCAAGTCATCTCCCTTGTACAAAATAACTAATTGTTTCTCTGAATTCCTCCAACAGATTTATTAATTGCATCTATGATGGTTCTAAAAGGATAACCGTACTACATGTGCCTAGAATACAAGTCTTGCAATTTTTTTTTTTTTTTTTTTTGAGAAGTCAAGTGATGCTATGCATTATATGTTAGGTGTTCAATAAATTTCTTGATTAGCTTCTCCGTAAATTTTGAAAAAAAAAAAAAAAAGTTTGAAACACAATGCAAAGACGTGAAGTATAATAGCCGAAATCATTCATTGGATTGGAGCAACCCTCTATCTATGGAATCCAGACAAAGTTTTTCTTTAGATGTCTCAGTTTCTGATTGATCTATCATCGTGTCTGTTATTCTTGAGCCAACACACACTAACCGAAGCCCATTACAAGCGCACCCCTCCCTGGCCCCTGCAATATTATGGAAAAGGCCTACTACAGACAGGTCAATATAGAAAAGGTCAAATTACACTCATATAATTTTTTTTTTTACTTATAATTTTTAAGAATGTGGAATTTTTTTCTTTCAACGTTAACTTTCTGTGTTTTCATAAAATCCCTTTTTAATTTTATTTTTTTACTTGTATTTTTACGTTGTTTATCTCTTCATCTCTTCCTCCTTTTCATGTTTTCATTCTTCATATCTTCTCTTTATTCTTCTTTTTCTTTACAAAATTGATCTATTTAAAAAGAATTTTTTTGCATACATTTATTGAAGTAAAGGAGACCCATAGATTTTCTAATTAGAATTTTATCTCATATCTTATAAAACTTCACTTCTCCATCTTCTTTCTTAATTTTTTATTTACCGGAAACCTACCGTGTCAAAAATCATCAATAATTGAATTGGATAAGTGTTAAATTATTTTTTTGGTTCTTAATACTTGGTTGATTATTATGTTTTATTCTCCTTCTTCTCTATTTTGTTTGTTGCTATTTTTCTTTTTCAGGTTGTTAAAATAAAAGGCACATAGAGATATTCGTATAATTTAGTTATCAAATATTAATATTGCTAAATATTTTTTATTTATATATTATAAATTGATTGGATCGCATAATCATTGAACCAATTAAATCCATACTAAACTTTTAATTAGTTTAATTTTGAAAAAATATATATATATATATATTTTTGGGACAGGTCCATCTCATAACCCATCTATGTGCATATAGTCATGGGTCATACTTCCCTCCCATTTTAATATTTACTCATCCTTTTATGATATTTTTATTATCTCTTCATGAGATTTTTGTAGGTTCTAGAGGAGGAGTTTGGTTATGACTCTTTGTTGAAGAAGAAGACTTCTTGTTTCTTGAAGGAATTCTTGATTTGATCTATCCATGCTTCAAGAGTTTTTTTTACAGTTTGCAAAATGGGTTTTGCCACACCCATAATTTCACTGAGGATGATGGAGCACTCTCCATACCAGATTTGGGGTTTTCCTATTACCAACCTGCAAATCCTCTTAATGCGGCACTGCTGTATTGGTGTTATTGTGGCTTTTCTTAGGTTTTCTGTTATTGTTATCTTCTTCTTTTTCTTTATGTTGCAGATTAGAGCAAGATTTTGTGTGGTTTCTTATAATGTATTCTTATTTCTGTATCCAAAATCTTACTCTCTCTTCCTTATATTACCCTTTATGTTTTAATAATATATATTTTCTTGTGACAAAAAAAAAACTTCCCTCCCATTTCACGGTCTTCAATATCGAGATATTTGTGATCACAATTAGATTTTATTTTGTTATTTTTGTAATTATTATACATATGGAAGGACATACATGTTTGATGTGTAATTTATTTACTTATCTTAGAGTTAATTTTTAATAAGTTTTAAATAAATAATAAATTAATTAAGGATGTTTTTGGGTATAATTGATCCATTAGCATAGTTTAAGGAATTTATTTGGTAATTTAATTTATTGAAGTGCTTTGGTGAGATTTTCCTTAATTAATACTTCTTTTGTTTTTAGTGGGCCATTGGTTTGACTTAAAGAAATTAAAATGGGCTTGAATTTCCATTTGGCCAAATTGCCGAGA
>CATIWK010534350.1:0-11475 GCA_949634005.1 Mallotus japonicus
TATTTCCTGGAGTTGCTCATGGATGGACACTGAGGTACGATAATCAGGATGATTCAGCTGTCAAGATTGCTGAAGAAGCTCACTCTGACTTGCTGAACTGGTTCCTTAAGCATGTCAAGTGAAAAAAATGGCTTATTTATGGCATGATGAGAACTGCTCATTTCTGATTGTCGAAACCAAATAAAGATATGGTTGCTGCGGATTAGTAATAAACCAAGACCGTTGTCTTCTGCATTAGTCAATGTAACCTCTTTAAAAGTGGTGTCTTTCTCATGTTTTCTTTGTCAGGACGTCAAAAATAAGACATTTTGGTTGTCAATAAGTTCGAATTTGACTATATTCCAACTTTACTATTACATTCAAGAATTACAAATGAGTTTCTTGAACTTATAGCTAGTGGTTTTATTTACTACCTTAAAATTCCTACAAGATGTAACGATTTATCAAATTACAAATTGAAGAAATGTTTAGACATGGTGATTCTCTACAAGATGTAAAGATTTATCAATCACAAGATGTTTTGAAATTGAGTAAAATTAGTTGTTGAAAGATCAGAGGTAAAATCCTATTAAATCGAAACTATTATATTATAGTGTAATTAAAATAATGAAAACAATAATATAATCATAAATGATTATGTCATCTAAATCAGTATTTTCTCCATGAAATTATATTTAAATCAAAATCCTCTTATCTTTATAATTGTATCTCCATTAAATTATATTGTATTAGCTCATAATGTAATTTTAAGATTTCTATTATTAAAAGAAAAATGAAATTTTTCTCTATTTTTTCTTTTCTGAAAATTGTACATAATGCATATGTTGGTTAATATTTTCATATGTTACCTTATTAGATAATTAATATTTACCTTCCTCATCTATTTACTTTGTTTATAAAATGTCAACAAGTCACGATCAAATGGAAATTCATCATCTTATACTTAATTAACTTGCGTTGATTTTTTCTTTTATATAAAATAATCTTCTAAGTATTAGAATTATTGTATGTAAAATATGTGGTTAACTAGAAAGCAATCCACGCAATGCACGAATTCACGATTAATTTTTTTTAAATCATGAGTATTTAAAATTTATTGAATTTTGATTAATTCAGTTGGATTCGTATAAAATTAAAAAGACCATAAATATTTTTTAAACAATAAATTTAACACAACTGCATATATTATAATTATAATAAAAAAAGTTTAATACAAACAATAAGAACTTCATGTTAGTTGATCCAAATAGTTGGTGGTGGAGTCCAACACTTTTGATTCATGTTTATTGTTACTATCATTAGCCATGTGTCAAGTTGATACACATCGCATCGTGAATAGTTAGAAGATAAAAATTTTTTTGAGGCAATTATTATATTGCACTGAATGTTCATTAAAATTTATTTTTTAAAAATTTTAATTTTTTTAACAATTAATTAAAATAATAAAATTTAAAATTTAAATGGGTGAACTTGTCATGTCATGATTGAAATACCTATAGATTGTAAATAATTTTTTATTTTTTTTATTTTTTTAATGCAATCTAAAATGTAAAATGCAGTGAGTAATTCCGTCGTAGCATAATTTAAATCCCTATAGCTTGTTAATAATTATTGCTATTTTATCTTTTTAATAATTAAAACAAAAAGGAAAGGAAGAAAAATAAAACTTCGTGAGTAGTTACGTCGCTACTCGCAATGTCTACCTTTATCCTTTTCAAATATCAGAATGTTTCTTTCAAAAAAATATATGGACAATGATACATGTCGCAACTCACGACATGTATAGTTCATTGCGAGGTAGCCGAAATTTCAACTTTGCCCTTTTCACTTTTTTTGAATTTTATTTTTTTGAAAATTTCATTATTTATTTTTTTTGAAATCTAAAACCTAAGTTGCACGACGGGTTCACACGTAGTCTGTAATTTTTTTTTTTTTGAAATCTAAAATCAAAATTGCACACGGGTGAATTCGTCATGCAAAGATTTAAACACCCTAGTCTGTAAAAAATTTTTTTTTTAATCTATAACTTAATTGTATATGGATGAATCCGTCGTAAAAGAATTTAAACATCTGTAATCTGTAATTTTTTTTTAATAATCTCAAGAAAAAAAAAATTTTAACTAAGTGACATTATGGTAATTGCGTCGCGGGTAGCCACGCACTATAGCGTTGCTACTCGCGATGAGTGCGTGGCCACCCGCGATGCAAATCTTTATCCAAAAAATATATCAGTATATGCTTTTCTTTGACTTCTACACATATAGACTCAGACTCTGGATTTTTATGCTCAGTGCAGTTGCCACTTCTGTTCTGATTCATTTCTCCAAAAAGAGTCATCAAAAGCATAGCTATATATCTTTCAGTGAGAAACATGTCAAGTTCTCAATGCTTGGAGAACCCACCAACTCTGAACCCAAACTATGGTTTGGGTACAGTTCAAGAACTTGGTAGTCTCAAGGCTTACATCACTGGTCCTTGTGATTCCAAGCTCGCCGTCATTCTAGCTTCCGATGCCTTTGGTAACTACCCATCATTCCAAAGTCAATTTGTTGCTTAATAAGAAATTAAAGTTTGAGTCTTTAACAATCAATAAGAAAAAGTTTAATGGTTCTGCTAGATTTTAAATTTTCTTGCTGTTTGATCATTTTGCAGGATATGAAGCACCCAATTTAAGGTATGTTTTTAATTCTATAGCTTGTTTGAACATGGAAATTGAAACTTGCCTGATCCATAAAGATCAAGATGATTCCACAACAAATTAGAACCATATTTTCTGTGAGCAGCTCATTGGTGGCTGTCTTTTCACTGAGCATATACCATATACTATGAAAGACAAACTCAGATAACAATATATTGAAGGTCCAATGCAAGAATAAAATGACAAAATATCAAATCAGATTCCTTGTGTTGGACTAATTTTCAGATCGTATCTAGCATTTAACTAATTATAATTATGATTAAAAAGGTTCAAGCATAGTAAATATCTAAGTTATTGGTTATATTATCATTCAGATAAGATAAATCATATCATGTTTTCAATTAGATTGAATATTGTTTATATATGGAATATCATGAAAATTAGCTGTTGCATTTTTTTTTTTTTTTGCTGTAAAGAAAGCTCGCAGATAAAGTTGCAGCAGCTGGATTCCATGTGGTGGTTCCTGATTTCCTCTACGGTGATCCTGTTGATCCTGATTATCGGAACAATCCTCAACATGACGTAAATGCCTGGTTGAAGAATCATGACCCAGTGAGTTCCTTGACTAATGCACTCTTGGTTGAAACATGTATGCATCATGTAGGTTCACAGGGATTAAAAAAGTGGGATATGCAATATGTTAGTGACAGGAAATTTAACGTTAGTATTAAACTAACCACATTTTTTAGTTGCTTTCACTTTTGATTTGAAAGCATTTTCCTTGTAGGCTAAAGGATGTGAAGATGCCAAAAAAGTGATTGGTGCACTCAAAAGCAAAGGCATTTCTGCAGTAGGGGCTGCAGGATTTTGCTGGGGTGGTATGTTGAGTTCCTTGTCACCATTGTTGAGAACTAATTGTCTAGACCGAGTCTAACCAATGATTCTAGTTTCTTTTACAAAAACAAAGCCTACCATCATCGTTGGTAATATTCCTTTGGCTTTGCTATTGTTTCAGGAATGCTGGTGGTAAAACTAGCAAGCGGTGATGATATTCAGGCAGCAGTGATACTGCATCCTGGCAAGATTACAGCTGATGAGATCAATGGTAATTTAATCATATTTTAAAGTTTGTACTGTATTTGCATCACTGATTGATACGGACATTGTTCAGCTGTTAAGGTTCCAACTGCTGTATTGGCTGCTGAGTTCGATCAGATTTTCCCAGTAGAACAAGCGAAACAACTTGGAGAGATGTTAGCATCAAAATCTGAAGTAAGAAAACCCTGAACTGAGCAAAAAGTCTAACAGCATTTGGCTATGCAAACATTAATTAAAAGCCAAAACTAAGAAGATATTGAGAAATTAGTTTAGTTCTTTTTCTTGGTTATATATTCTTTCAGCTTAATGCTTTTAGTATTGTGTATTGCAGCTTGAAAGTTATGTAAAGGTATTTCCTGGAGTTGTTCATGGATGGACACTGAGGTACGATAATGAGGATGATTCTGCATCCTGGCAAGATTACAGCTGATGAGATCAATGGTAATTTAGTCAGATTTTAAAGTTTGTTCTGTATTTGCATCACTGATTGATGGGGACATTGTTTCAGCTGTTAAGGTTCCAACTGCTATATTGGCTGCTGAGTTCGATCGGATTTTCCCAGTAGAACAAGTAAAACAACTTGGAGAGATGTTAGCATCAAAATCTGAAGTAAGAAAACCCTGAAATGAGCAAAAATTCTAACAGCATTTGGCTATGCAAATATTTAATTAAAAGCCAAAACTTCCTTCAAAAAAGAAGATATTGAGACATTAGTTTAGTTCTTTTTCTTGGTTTTATGTTCTTTCAGCTTAATGCTTTTAATATTGTGTATTGCAGCTTGAAAGTTATGTAAAGGTATTTCCTGGAGTTGCTCATGGATGGACACTGAGGTACGATAATCAGGATGATTCAGCTGTCAAGATTGCTGAAGAAGCTCACTCTGACTTGCTGAACTGGTTCCTTAAGCATGTCAAGTGAAAAAAATGGTTTATTTATGGCATGATGAGAACTGCTCATTTCCGATTGTAGAAACCAAATAAAGATATGGGTGCTGCGCATTAGTAATAAACAAAAACCAGTGTCTTCTGCATTAGTCAATGTATGTATTAACCTCTTTACAAGTGGTGTCTTTCTCATGTTTTCTTTGTCAGGACGTCAAAAATAAGACATTTTGGTTGTCAATAAGTTCGAATTTGACTATATTCCAGCTCTATTGTTACATTCAAGAATTACTAATGAGTTTCTTGAACTTATAGCTTGTAGTTTTGTTTACTACCTTAAAATTCCTACAAGATGTAACAATTTATCAAATTACAAATTAAAGAAATGCTTAGACATGGTGATTCTCCGCAAGATGTAAAGATTTATCAATTTCAAGATGTTTTGGATTGGAGTTATTACATACACAGTTGTGTTAAATTAAATTGTTTTTTGACAAACTCTAATATTGTACCAATTAGGGGTGAGCATCGGTCGGTTTCAATTTAAAATTGAACCGAACTGAAAAACTGATTAACCAAAAATATTCAAAACAGAAAATTGAAACCGAACCGAATATGTATAAGAACTAAATTGGATCAAACCGAACTAATTCGGTTTGATTCAATTTAGTTAATTAGTTTATAATTTTATTTTAAAAATAATTTCTAAATTTTATTTATTAATTTAATATTTTCTGTATATTTATTCATTAATAATATAATTAAAATATTTTATTTTCATAATTTTCATATTTAAACATATTTTTTTAAGATTAATGTATTTAATATAATTTTTTTATAATATATACATAAATATTTATTCAGTTCGGTTTTTTTGATTTTTCACCTTCAAAATCGAAATCCAGCCTATTTTTATATTTTCTACAACCATAATTGAATCGAAATTACATATAACTGAACCAAACCGATCGATTTAGTTGGTTTGGGTTAATGGATTATGACCGATTTTTGCACACCCCTCAAGGTTCCTCACTTAACCGACATGCCGTTTATGAATGTCCCATGTGACGTAAGGAGTGACGTTATGATTTTGTCCCCTTGATTCCCTATTTATTTCCCTCCACTTCTTGCGAGTTCAGTTCAAGTCTTTGACTCTTTCATTGATTGCCAAATATTTAGTCTCAGTTCATCACCTGAGCCTAAGGAATCACCATGTTAAGCGCTCAGTGCTTTGAGAACCCACCAAATTTAAGCTCAACTTGTGGAGCAGGAACTGTTCAAGAATTTGGTGGCCTCAAAACATATGTTGCCGGCCCTGCAGATTCCACTCTTGCCATCATTCTCATTTCCGATATTTTTGGTATATACCCTTAAATCATAATTTCTTGAATCTTCATTTACTTTTTTTTTCTTCATATTTGGTTAGTTTTGAAATGGGTATTTTTTAAAAATTTTATTTTAATGTGTTGCTGTCTCTTGAAATGATTGCAGGGTATGAAGCTCCACTTTTGAGGTATGTTGTATTTGATTTATTGCGTTACTCTTTGCAATTCTGAAAGAATTATTTTCCTGACTGACTTGATCAAATATGTGGAGGGTGGAATTAGCTCTAAAAAGATTAACTTGTGTTGTTATCTTTGTTCAAGAATGAAGGTTTAAACTATTATTGAAGGATATCCATTGATTCTTGACTTTTTGTTCATCAATTTCGTCTTATTGTTACTGCGCATGGCGCAATCACTTTTCATATTTATACCTGCTAAAAGAATGAGAACAAAAAAAAAAAAAATCTGGCCTTTTCTGCAGTCTACTTGTTCTTTAATAAATAAACATTTCGTTTATGATTGCCTTGTACTGATATGGCACTCCTTTAGCAATTTTTACAGAAAATCTGATAGACTTTAGTTGTGCATATAATGTAATTTCCAGTGTCATCAAACTCAATTGTTATTGTTCTTGTTGTAAAGGAAACTAGCAGACAAGGTTGGAGCTGCTGGATTCTTTGTACTAGTTCCTGATTTTTTCTATGGTGATCCTGTTGACCCAAATAATCCTCAATTTGATCGCGAATCATGGAGAAAAGTTCACAATGCAGTAAGTTGCTTGACTAGTATATTATACTGTGAATGGCTTATTTACTGTACATTTCTGATTTCATATGTATGCATCTGTATGGGAGCATGAGATTGCAGGTTGAAGAAACCTGCTTCACTTGTGTAGCTATCAAGCCATATACTGCTATCATGAGTGTAGAAATAGTAATCAGAACTTTGAATGAACTTTATTATGAGTAGAATATTGAGAAAAGACAAATATGAAAACTATTGAAATTCTGATAAAAGAGGACTTGCCAGTTTATAGCAACTGATCTCTATACTTTTGTTAAAGGAGACACCCCCTGCAAAAACTTTACTGTAGTAAATTTTGAGTTTGGTCTCAATTAATTCCATTGTAGGACAAAGGATATGAAGATGCCAAAGTGATTATTGATGCTTTAAAAAGTAAGGGAGTGTCTTCCATTGGTGCTGCAGGTTTTTGCTGGGGAGGTGGGTTGTTCTTTCGCTTCGCTATAATGTTTTCTGAAATTGGAATAAACATATATATATATAGATGTGTAGAGAACTAAGTCAGCTGCTAACACTGGTTGCTCATATTCATGTCAGGTAGGGTAGTGGTGAAATTAGCAAGCTGTGATAGCATTAAGGCTGGAGTGGTATTGCATCCTGGTCGACTCACTGTTGATGACATTAATGGTAAAGTTTCCACTATTCTATTTCTTTTCATATGAAACTTTTGCTTGGAGAAAGTCATTTGTGATGCATCATGTTAAGTATTCACGGCATGTTTTTAACAGAAGTGAAAGTTCCAATTGCTTTTTTGGGTGCTGAATTCGATCACGCTTCCCCACCAGACCAATTGAAGCAATTTGGAGAGATTTTATCTGCAAAACGTGAGGTAACTGTTGCTCAAACTGCAGGTTGAGCTTCGAAAATATATGCTTTAAGGAGTTCTTGATAGACCAGTATTAAAAAAATTGCAAGCTTTATCAGTTAGTCTCAAGTGTTTGTTGCGTTAGTCTCAAGTGTTTGTTGCGTAATTTCTTTTAACAAGCGTTTTGTGCATTAAAATTTCTTCTTTGCTATTGCTGCAGTTTGATACCTTAGTGAAGATATTTCCTGGTGTTAGCCATGGATGGTCAGTGAGGTACAATGTTGAGGATGAATCAGCTGTCAGGAGTGCTGAAGAGGCCCAATCTGATATGTTGAACTGGTTTACTAAATATATCAAGTGACAATTATGAAACTAGCTTCTACAAAATAAAAGAATGGCTATTCTTTTAATCATCCATTACTGTCAGAGGACTGGTTGGACTTCATAACTTACTTAGAGATGAGAGCCTTCACAGTTGCAGAAAAGAAAGAGCTACCCTTTATTTCTTAGTTGATTTAAAATTTTCATGTACCAAAAAGAAAAATAATTAGATAAAGCACTGTAAGTAATTATCTTACTTCTGCTTATGGGCGCTTTTTCTCTTCCTATGTTTTGTAGAATCCATTTTAAGGTCCATGTGTAATCCAATTTGAATATATACACGTTCCTTCTTCTAGTATAATTATCAAGTACAGTGCAGATGTTCTAGTATATACACGTTCCTTCTTCTAGTATACTTATCAAATACAGTGCGGATGTGTTACGTGTTGAGGGTTTATCAGAGTCAAAAAGCTTAACGGATGAGTCTCAGTCGAGTTAATAAATGACCATAAAAAAGTGATGGAATCGATTATTGCTGCACGGCCACATCTCTATGCCTAGCACCACAAAATGATGGTTGATGGGGCATTTTTTGCTTTTAACGATGATGGGGCATATTCATTTCCTGCAATGATATGAATTCAAACATCAACTGAAAATCAACGTTTTAAAAATTCATAGTGCTACAGTATCAACTAAAAAAATTTGGGGTAAATTGTTGGAATTTTTTTCTGGGTGGATTTAAATGGCACTCGCATGTGTTAATGTGTTTTAAAGTGCTGACATGAAGCAGTACGTGGCACCAATGAGATAAAACGAATCCTCTTGTTGCATGTATGACAAGTGCAATTGTGAAGTGAGTATCTGTTGGCAGATGGCTCCAATATGTTTTAGACGACAAAGAAAATGTTTTGAAACGTATGCTTGCTGTTGTTTTTTATTGGAATGGGAGGAGGGGCTATCAATTTGAGAATTGGCGCAGGCCTGGTGTTGGTTTCAACAAGCTTTTCAATCTGAGTGGTTCTTTAGCTATAATTGGGTGTATAGCTATGTCTAAATAAAGATGGTTGCTGAGCACTTGTTCAAGGACCATGATGCAAGTATGGAACTTGGACAAGAACAAGAACCCAAAAGGCATCATTCGAGTTTGCTTCTCTTCCAATAACAAATATTATTCGAAGGAAGTCAGAAATTCTAAGGTAGCACTCAGTTACTGCAGCAAAGGTAATTATTATATCCAATCAGTATCATGATTTCTCAATGTTCAAAAGGTCAAAGTTCAGCAACTTTGCACAGTGCTAATGTATTACTGAACTTGTGTTAATTACAGCCGAAGGTTTTTTTTAGCAACTCTTATTATATGGGTGGGGGAGAGGGGAGTGGGGATTTGAACCAACCTTTACATATGCCAAGCCTGTAAATCATCCCTTCCAAAGTGGGCTGGCAGCGGAAGGTTGAGGAGGAGGCAAATGGTAAAGACTTGGAGGTGACTTTTTTTTTAATTTATTTTTTAATTTTTGATTGGCATGTCCAAGTCAACTTTTTTTTTTTTCAAAAGATAAAATTTCATGATAAAAATAGAGTTTATACAAAGAAAAAACAGCTGATATAAATCTAGCACAAAGATTTGCATTTTTTTTTTAATCTAAACAAAGCAATTTTTTTTTTCGAACTAAACAACAAAGCAAATTCTTGCATAGTAATATAACAAAAAATTACTTGAATTCTTCACAAAACACCATTCTTTTTTTTGTCTTGATAGTGCAGAAAATCTAATATTTCAAGTTTCAAAGAAAAATGAGAAAATTTTTAATATCTACTCAGACCTCTAAACATCATTTACAACACTATTGAGAATACTAATTGAAATTTATTAAAAAAAAAAAGAAAAATCATCAAAAAAGAAAAAAAATCATCCATAATTGTGGACCAGTATCTTGTAATATCAATTTATCATCATAAACTTCTAAAAACTCATAAAGGGTAAATAAAATTCATTAATGAGTAAATAAATTCTCAAAATAATTGCTAAAATAAATAAAAGTGGCTAGTTAAATAGAAAATAAAGATGGAAAAAAAAAGTAGGAATGTTTCGAATTCGAACTATGTTATGTACAGTCATGACAAGTTTTTACTGCTATTATAGTCCAAAACATAAGTAATATTTCAAATCTCAAAATCAATATTTTTTAAATGTCGAAGTTAACATACACTTCAAAATATTAATTTACAACAGACTTTTTAGTCCCAACATCTTTCTCAGATTGTATCTCAGACCATGCTTGCTTATTTGACCACGGAAATTGGGGAACTCGGTGACCCTATGTATCTCCCACCCAATCCACTTTCGGCAGTTGTTTTAAATTTCACAAAATCCAATTTTGACGGTCGTGTTAAATTAGTTGTTAAAAGATTTTATTGTTTCTATCTTATTAAATTTGATTAATTAAAATCTAGCTCTAGCGTGGAGCATGCATTCCGTGGCTAGAAAAAAAACATATTATATATATATTTTTTTTTTTTTGAAAGAAAAACAAAATCTCATTAAGAAATATCAAAAATAAGAACATCAACTAGGAAATCTGGAAGACTTATATGCCACTCCATACAGTCAGCATAGAAAGAGCAGCTCTAGCAAACAGTATGAGCCGCCACATTCGCAGACCGTCTAATGAATCTAAAACACAAACTAGCAAAGGATAATGCTAAGTGTTTACAGTCATCAATAATAGAACCATAAGGAGAGATGCATCTAGAACTTCGAATGTGAGTAACAGTAATCTGAGAATTAGATTCGATCAAAATATTGTCCAAATTCTTCTCACGTAGCCAGGACAGAACTTCCCGAACTCCCATAGCTTCAGCCTCTCGAGGGGTACACACACCATGCTAAGATTTTCCAACAGCGTAGATCAAATTCCCTGCAGAGTTACACACCACCCAACCCCAACCCACTCGGTCTCCTTGCTCAGAAATAGCAACGTCAATAGTAACGGATAAAACGTCTCCCTTTTACCTTTCCCACTTCATAATCCCTGCGCTGACACCAACCTCCCTACCCATAAGAGAATGACCCCCTGTTTTACCTTTAGCATCTCGCCACTGCTGCAAAGATGTCGTTGCAAAGTTTAAAATCTGAGTCGCTTGCATCCCCTTTGAATTCCATACACACTCATTTCGGTTAAACCACAAAGCCCAACAAATCATAATAAAAAGACAAGAATTTTCTATGGATAAATGTGACAACGCCGATTCAACCCAAGCAAATACTCAGGAATTCAAAGACTCATCCAACCCAACGTGCCACTGCCTCATAGGCAGACCCGATGCTTGCCACACTTGGTCCGCTACGCGGCACTCAGCAAAAACATGCCATGCTGATTCAACACCCCCATGACACAGTTAGCATCCCTCGTTCAATCCCACATGATGCGAAATCAGAGCACTAGTAGTAGGTAAAATTCTATTGCACATCCACCATAGAAAATTACTAACCTTTGATGGGACCTTTAATCTCCACACTTTCTTTCAAAAAGTACAATGAGTATCATTTGCTTCTCCCTGAATCATTCGATAACAGCTCTTGACTGAATAATGACCAGTAAC
>CATIWK010534498.1:0-10427 GCA_949634005.1 Mallotus japonicus
CTTCTATCTGCTGCTGACGCTTTTGTTGGCTGGGTGAACTGAGTTTTGCTAAGGTTACTTCGTTGGGAAGCTTTGGAATTTTTAAAGGGTGGTACGGAAGCCGGAAGCAGTGATTTGAATTGGAGGGATTAAGGTGGCAAATTATATGATGACCGACCCCTTTAAGGAAAAAAAATCATTAAGAAAATAAAAAGAAAAAATTGAAAGAAAAAAGAGAAAATGAAAAGAGGTAAAGGAAAAAAAAAATTATTTTAACCGTGGATTTTCTCATTTTTATTTTTATTTTTTCTTTTTTCTTTCATTTGTTATTTTTATTTTCTCAATGACTTTTTTTTTATTTTCTCCTTATTTTTTCCTTTTTTTTCATTTGTCCCTTTTTTATTTTATTTTCTCTTTATTTTTTCCCCTTTTTATATATTTTTTCCTTTTCTTTTTTATTTTTATTTTCTCCTTATTTTTCCCTCATTCTCTTTTTTTTTCCATTTTTCTAATTTTATTTTTTCCTCCACCCCTTCGCTTATTATTATTATTATCATTATTAAAATTTATTAAAAATTTGAATGACTAAAAATACACATGACTTAGTTTTGAAAAAAATTAAAATTAATATATTCAAATTATAAAACCAAAAATAACTTTTAATAAATAATTAAAATTTGGAAGAGACGGTTGAGAAAGAAGAGAATTAAAGACTTGAAGTTTTGTAAGCTATCCATATATGTATATAGCTTTTCTTGAATTCTTTCTTTAATTTGATCTTTAGACAAAGAAAAATAAAAGTGCAGAAGCTAACAATGGAGGTATTTATATTTATATTTATTTATTTTTAATATACGAATAGTATTTTTATTTATTTATTTATTTTAATTAATTGAATACTATTATTTTTTCATTAATTAAATGTGTTGAAGACCACTATTTCTTTTTTCTAATATTATATACTTACTCAAATTATCAATTGATTTTTTTTTTATGTTTTAAAGTGTATAAAAAACTAAAAATATATGAATAATATACTTGTTATATATTATTTTTAATATACGAATAATATGCGAATAATATACAGATGATATACGAATAATATACTATCTGTGTAATATACGAGTAAGAATACCACTAAGGATGCATTATTTGAGACCAATTCCTAACACTATGACATCGTACTCCTCATCCATGATTAAATTTTATTTTAGAGTCAGGTTGATTAGGTTAGTATATTTTTAATATACTATTAAATACACGCTCAATGCCAACTATTTTTTTGATAATTTTTTCTAACAATATAACTACTCAAATTATCATGACCAATGTGGCGAATAGTATACACATCTAAAACAAGCTGCATTGTTCATAGAAAAAATTGATGGCATTTTGAGTGGCGAATAATCAAAATGGAACTTCATTTAACATTTTAACATTTTGGTTAGATGACTCATAGGAACTCTTGAAAACATAAGGTCCTAGACATTTAATTCCTCATATTTAGTGATTCTTTTATCAGGATGATAAAAATATTTATCAATTCTTTCTCATGATGATATAAAAAGATTACTTGACATCAAATGGAGTTGAATGGGAAGAAAGTGTAGATCTAATGGAAGTGGCTTTTAAAGTGTGATATATAAATCATTTTCATAAAAATAAATTATAATTATAATTAATAACTGAAAATAAATATATAAATCATTATAATATACGAATCATATACTCGTTATAATATATAAATAATATATGCATAGTATAATATTCGTATAATATAAGAATAATATATGGATAATATGTTACTTGTATAATAAATTATGAGCAACACATAGTTGAAACACTAAAAATTTCATTTATCTCTATAATAATATACTATAAAAAACCCATTGAATTTTTTTTGGCTACCAAAAAAACTAAAATATATTAACATATACATAACAATCCCACATTTACCCATATTTAACTTGTAAAATCACAACATTGAAGAGCTGATCAAATCTTAAATTTTGGTCCACAGATGAAGCAACATCATGTATGCACGAATCAAGAAAAGAATCCACAATGCATAATTTTTGAATAAAAAAGGATTCATTGTTCAATAAGCCACCAAACTTCCAGATATATTCAGATATTGAATACGCCATCATCAACAATATGTGCATTATTTGGCATATCCATCAAGTTTTTGGCCACAACAATCTTATCAAAATTAGGATCATAGACTTGATCACTGCATAAACAACAATAAAAGCTCTGTTCTTTTGATGTCAACAGCTATATCATGATTATTCTCAGTTTGGATATGCAAAAGGGTATGAGTTGAACTTAAGACATATAAAGAATCTTCCCTGATACCCATTACAGAAATTACATCTAGGTATCTTTGTTTTATACTTATAAATGTTGGTTCTTCCCTTTGGAGTGGTTTTAAGGCAAGTTTGGATGAATTTATAGCCACTCAAGCCATGTCTAAGCTTGTAATCAGCAAGATGCTTGTAAAGTTTTAGATTTGAGTATAAAGGATTTCTTGTTGCCATAGTGATATAAATTGAAAGGGAGGTATTGATTTGTGATTGACAAAAAAAAAACCAATAATTAGAACAAATTGGTAATATTAACAAAAACCAAAAAAATAAGAGACTTTGATGGAGAAATATTGTATTTTAATGAAAGTATCATAAAAAAAATTAAGTGAAAGATCCAAAGCTAGGTTAGTAGAAAAATGGGTTTGGATTATAATTTCATGGTTTTTATTGATTTGATAAAAAAAAAAGACAGGAGGTGGAGGAGGAAGAAAAAGAAGGAAAAAACAAAAGCATAGGGTTTTTATGCTTATGGTCTGTTTGGAGAATGCCTCCGAAGAGAAGAGAAGAAAATGAGGTGCTTTTTGGAGGAATAGACTATCTCTATTGTCTATGAGTTTCTATTTCTTACGAAATTAGGACCATTAAATTGTTAATTAGTTCAATCAAAGGTATTTGATCATGGGATAAGGAATGAGCAATTTTCCATGGCTGCCATGATTGATGGTTAGGGTTTTAACAATCTAAATAATGGAAGCAAGCCTTTTACCAGCAAATATTATCCAAATTTTGATATATGAAAAACCTAGTTAAGCAATATGCTTGAATTAATGAAGCAAAGAAGACCCAAATCAGCAAACAAAAGAAAAAAAAGTGAAAAACAGAACCAAAAGAAAGATATTAGATATAGATGGATAGAGAAAGACTTTTGTGTAAAAGCTTTTTGTTGAGAGTTTAAAAAAAAAAGCCAAGTCTTTGGTTTATATTCTTACTTTTCAAAAAAAAAAAAGGAAGAAGAATACGCTAAAAGCGAGGAGGGGCGTTTTTATAGGGCACGCATGTAATTTTAGGAGAAAATAGAGCATGCGTGTAATTTATTAAAAAAGAGGGTATTTGATGTTATCGGTCTCCCTTTTTAGGGCATTTTTGTAAAGAATCCTTTTTTTTAACGCTTTTGGTTATTTTTACAAGAAAGCTCAGGAGCACGGTACCACTGAGTTGTGACGTAATCCTTGAGAAATAATGTATGAATCAGTAAATTGCACAAGGGTAATATTGCTTCAAGAAGACACTTACTGTCCAAAAATTTACAAAATGAGCATTAGTAAATGACACACAACCAAGCCTAAAATCACAAAGCTTTAGCTTGCAGTCTGCATTTGCAAGAATATTTTTTGGCTTCAAATCTCTATGAAATACATGGGCTGCAAAAAAATCAAAGGAAAAAAGAAAATCATCATAAAGATTAATATATAAAGACATCTCTTATCAAATTGTTGCAAAAAGAACAATAAATATCTTAAAAAAATGAATAAAAAATCTAAGTATATATATTTAAGAGCACGGAGAGGTTGGTACAAGAAAAACTGATGATGATTAGGAGTTAAATCATCATTCAACTTAATGACTAGATACATATCAGATTCCATTAATTCAAACACAATATAAATATCTTTGAACTCTCTTGGTGAAGGAGGAAGCATGATATGCTTGATTTTAACAATATCAGGATGTTTGAGGAGGCGTAGAAGCTTGATTTCTCGAAGAATACGAGTTGCATTAGAAACATGTTCAAAGATATTGTTATTGGGATTGAAAGGAAAATACTGATAAACATGTATATGAAGGTCAATGAACCTATAGGTGAAGATTAATGAACCAACATATGAAGATCAATGACCTTGCAGGTGAAGGTTAATGAACCTCCATTATTTAAGTAATGAACCTACATGTTTTATCTTACGAACCTGCATTATTTAAGTAATGAACCTACATTATTTAACTAAAATAAAAATACAAGTAGAAGTTTATTTATTATAATTAAAAAATAAAAATTAAATAAATAAAAATTTTATTTTGACTAAAATCATGAATAAAAAATTAAATTCAACCACTATAATTAATAAACAAAAAGAAAAATTTTTTGATAAATAAAATGATAAATATAACAAAAAAATGAGATTTTTGAAAAAATAAATTGAATTCAAGATAATTTTTAATAGTAGCTATAAAATAAAATTAAAATAAAAAATGAGATTGAAAGGAAAATATTAATGCACCTATAGGTAAAGGTCAATAAACCTGCAAGTGAAAGTCAATGAAACTGTAGGTGAAGATTAATGAACCTGCAGGTTAAACATCAATGAATTTGTAAGTGAAGACTAATGAACCTACGGTGAAGATCAATGAACATGTAGGTGAAGGTCAATAAACCCAGCTTATCCTAGCAAGTCAGCCATGCATCCATAATGTTTAAGTTCTCGGGGACGCCATAAATAGCTTCCATTTCA
The DNA here is from genome assembly GCA_949634005.1 of Mallotus japonicus. Classification (NCBI taxonomy): domain Eukaryota; kingdom Viridiplantae; phylum Streptophyta; class Magnoliopsida; order Malpighiales; family Euphorbiaceae; genus Mallotus; species Mallotus japonicus. The sequence goes on from CATIWK010534498.1 coordinate 4,796, forward strand.
TCATAAAGCTTTTTGGCTACATCCAACGAAAACTCCTAAAAAACTAACACCATTAGGCTTAACTCCAGCATCTAACATTCGTGAAAAGTAATTCAGTAGTGGTGCGTGTATATATTAGGTATGTTCTTATTGTTTCACTTATTTGATCTGGAAAGCAAGATGGTTGGCTTTAGAGATGTGAAAGTTGATGTTTCACAGTCTTTAACTTTTATACTTCACTTAAAAACTACATATCAAGTGTAGTGTGTGTGTGTGTGTGTGTATATATATATAATTAGAAGGGTGAAATTATTTATTTTATAAAACCAATAATTACCATACGTACTTGATTATTTATAAATATATTGTAAATATATTTTAACCCATAAAATATTGTATTTATACTAATATTTAGAGTGAAATAAAGATTTACGTCGTGGCCAACAACGCGACAGTGTTACGCTTGCTCGTGACAATTACGAAAATTCCATTGTGTCCAACTTTTATTTTCGAATGTGATTCAAAATTTTTAAAAAATAAAGTATTTTACATGCTTCGGTGTTGAATTCCTAACAGGACGGGTTCACCCGTGTCAAACTTAGGTTTTAGATTATTTTATAAAATATATTTTTTAAAAATTAAACCATCGACGTTACTAATCATTGCGCTCATAGCTACATGTACCATTATCCAATTTTCCTATATATATGTACAATGTCCATTCTATCACTACTTTGTTTTATATAAAGTAATCTATATATATATACAAATTGTAAGGGATCGGAGGTCCCTTTAACGACCATCAACGTTATTGATCATTGCGCTCATAGCTATATGTACCGTTATCCAATTTTCCTATATATATATGTACAATGTCCATTCTATTACTACTTTGTTTTATACAAAGTAATATACTTAACAACCACCATTGGATACTAAAATACACTCTCATCTATGTGAGATAAATACGAAATAAAAGTAAAGTAATTACTGGCAGACTAAATTAACATATAATTTTCCTATGTAAATTGATTTATTGCATGTTTATTTTAATGAATACCATTGTATGAAAATTGTTATAGTTCAATTTCTGTACGCTCAAAAAAATTTGCATTACTGATGATTTTGTTAACCAATTCATATAAATATAGGAAGAAATATAGTATTGTTATTACTAATTTTATTATTTTTATTGTCATTATTATTATTATTATATTATTTTTCAGTTTTATTAGGGCATGTAAACCGAGAAGTGTACACATCAGTTCCGTAAGATATTAATGACAGTCCACTTTTGGGTAGCGACACGGTGCTGTTGAAAAGCATTAAAGTTGCTGTCCCCATAAGATAAAACTCTGTAACATTAGAGATCCTCCATACGAAGCCGATTTCATATTTTCCTAAATCTATATATCCATATAGGCCATAATATACCGTATGTCGGTGATATTATCAGTGATGGTCGGTACATACCCAAAAGATCTGACTCCATATGACCGCAGTAATGGCGATGCTACCTTCATGGTAAAGGTTAAAGGGCCACTACCGACAGTGGTAATGTTCTATCAAGTATAATAAAGATATATTTTTTTTATCACACTTCCTTACTCCTTAGTATGTGGACGGGCTAGGGTACATGACGAAATATGCGACTGCTTCTATTGGTGTGTCCACTATAGCAACAAATTGTATTTTGGCATTTTTTATTTTTTGGGTTCATATGTTATTTTTTTATATTGTAGATTGTACCTTATAGGGTGAGTAAGCTGCTTCCAACTCGACTTGCTAGTACCGTAATAGTGTGTCTTATGCGAACCCCGCTGTACCACCTATGGCCGATGAGAGTTATTCAGGACCTTGATGCCCCATGGTATACCAATGAATTTATTATGGATGATTGGTGGATTGATATCTGTAATCACTACCACATTCGCCCACAGTGGATGATCATTTTCTAGATAAGGACATTTGAGATAATCGACGTCAACATCCAGACTTTAAAGTACGACGAGATTCTTAATGGCTATCCCCCATGGTGAAATCGAGCCATACATTCCTATTAAGCCACTACCGGTCGCCACCCTTGATAGTGATGACTTTATGGGTTCTCAACCGATGATGACGATGACAATGACAATGGTGACAGCGTTGAGATGTTGTCGGAGGACGCAGTGGAATAAATGGACTGGTTGAAACCGTATCTAGAGTAAATGTATTAACTATTAGGGTGTACTGTGGTTTCCTTTAGTTTTTCAATTTGGTTTACGGATTACGATTTTCATCGGCACCCATAAACATGACATGTAAATATGGTTTTTTTTGTGCCTCCCATTATGTAATTCCACAAGTGCCAAGAAGGGGGGGGGGTGAATTGGCTTTTTGAAGTTAATGGGTGATTTTCGTTTTTCTCACAAGAGCCACCAAAAATAGAGTAATAGCTGAATAAAATGAAGTAGAAGATAGATAAAAAGTCCAAGGATTTATAGAGGTTCGGCCCTCAAAGCCTACTCCTCTCCTCAACCACTTGTTAAGAGTTTTAATCCACTATCAATCTACTTCAAGGTGTAGATCAAACCCTTACAAGCATAAATCAAGCTACGCAAGTGTTTTCCCAAGGCTAACACTCAAACCCAAGTGCTTTTCAAAGGCTCACACTCAAACCCACTTGCTAAGAATAATCCTCTTAGCTTACAAGTGATTAAAACCCAAACCCAACTCACTCAATCTCACTATTGAGCTTTTGAATAATGGTTTTAAACACTCACCAACCCACACTCAAGAACACTCTTGAAATAGAAAGAATTTCAAGAAATAAAGATGAAGAACTTGGGTGGTTGAAGAATAAATTCAAGATTAATTGCTCAAGATTTGCTCTAAATGTGTTAGCTCAACTTCAATGGATGTTTACAGCTCTATTCCTTGAAGTAGTTAAACCCTCTCAGAGAAAAAGAGTTGTTAGAGGTGCATTAAATGCCATTTGAGCCGTTTCAACCACCAAAATAAATGAACTCTGCACGCGTGTCATGACTGATGACAAATCGTCATTGGTCATGATAGTTCTGGGTGCCAATATGCAGCTTTGAAAAATTCACGTTGTCATGATCTCCAGTGATGACGCCGATGATGACACTGGTGATGACTGCTTGTTGTCATAGTGAGAAAAGTGCAAATTGGATCTTCATAATTTTGCTCAAAAAATTTTTCCGATGATTGGAATTTTCTTTGGACCAATTATAATGAAGATTCCCATCATAGTTCACCAAATTTGACTTTCAGAATTTGACAAAAAATTCGATCTTCGATTTCAGCTCAGTCATCACTAATGACGGCTTTATCATCACTCATGACAAACCTGTTGTCTTAGAAAAATTAACAACTTGTCTCTTTATTGCTTAAGTATGAACTTGACTTTTGCAATATTAATAAACCTAAATATAAACACTCAACACACAAATTAAATGTAATTCTACTTAATTGTTTGTGACAATCAAAAATTGATTATTTTACCTCTCAAGGTTTAACAATCTCACCATTTTTGATAGTAACAAATAATTATGTAAAATTAGGCTAAAAATTTGAAGGAAATACTCCCCCATAAAATAAGCCTAAAATTGAAATTGTTAAAATCCAAAAACAAGTCCATTTTGCATATATGAGCAACAAATCATCAATAAATTGAGATCAAAAGTAAGTCATTCTCATGATCATAGCAATCAAAGTCTAACTCTCAATCATCAACTAAAAAATATCCAAAGAAGTTATATTCATCAACCAACAAACTCCAAAGCAAAATATATTCAAAAGATAATTCTCTCGCATTCAAAAATAATTCCTTAACCATAAAAACCTTTCTCACCAAAACATTTTACATTTTAAATTTTCTCCCCCTTTGTTGCCATAAAAAATTAACAAGAGAGAGGTGTCAATTGCAACAATAAAACAAGATTATAGAATTATTGAGCATGAGCTGCACCTGTAAAATGCCACATAACATACAGGAAAAAAAAATACCGATAGAATTACCAACCTACTTAAATGAATCCAAAGATAACAAGTTCACTATTTGCTCATTAACCAATAACAATTTAAACAAATAAAAAATCCAGTATCCATATCCAATAATCAACAACCAAATCGCAGAGTATTCATAATATAACACCTCCACTTTAACCAAAAAATAATAATTTCAATACGTTAATCAACAATAATAATTCCAAAATCATAAATATATCCAATAATTTCAAAGACATGTGCAGCCACAATATAACCAACAATTTGTTTCACAAAATCAAAAAATGAAACAGTGAGTGCCAAGATGACAGCTAATGTCCATATCCAATAACATAACTAACACTTCCAAATTGATATCCAATAACCACAAGATGGAATATTCAATAACAGTGTTAACCAAACAGAAGTTCACTATATGTGTCCAATAGTCAACAATCAAAACACATGATATGCAATTAAATAGCATGTCTATTTTGACTAAATCAGGCCAAGCACAGAAACATCAATATTTAGAGCAGATCATATGCAACAAATTATATAAATTCACATTCAATCAATATTTAATAACCAACAATTCTAATAAAACACACTTGCAAATTGAACCCCAAAAAAAAATTTCATTTCACAAATATAATCACAAAATAACATAGCCTTTTCTCCCCCTTTGACATTATTAAAAACAACCAAGCAATGGGGAAAGCCACTATCCAAGGTAACAGCGAACCAAAATAACAAAAAAAAAAAGTCCCAAAAGTTTAATAGGCTCCAATTCAAGTTCTTACAAAGACTTGAAAACCAAAAACCATTAAAAAATTATGAAATGAGATTTAAAATGCAGAATTAATGGTATACATGAGGGGCAGGAAGATGGGTGTTAAAGTAGGCAACATCTACAGCAATAGTCTCCATTTTGTGATCCATGGCTCCAATTCGAGACTCCATGACTGCAATCCTTCATTTTCTTTTCGTGGGCTTGAATTTAGGCATGCTTCTTGGAGGTAAAAGGGAGTACATGAAGCTCAACAAATTTACTCAATTTTATCTTTGTAAGCAAATTCCTTATAGGTTCTTCATACCCTAAATTCACGCAAACACTCCCAATCAACTAAAAGAGTTTGACAGTAGAGGATGAGATTTTAGAATTTTGTACCTTTCTATTTGCTCTTTCATCCAAAGCAAGGAGAATAATGGTCACGTGGGCCCCTCTTTCTTACAAATTTCAACTTTGTGCCCTTTTTTGTTGGCTTTATGGTGGTGGCCATGGAGACAACCACTATTCAAGTAGGGACCAAAAAAAAAATGCTTCAACCAATTTATAATTACCCACTAATTATTGGAGGATGATTAAAGATGATAATAACATGAAAAATGACTTTGAAAGATGTGGAGCTTTTTGTTTATGGTGAGAGATTGAAAAAAAAAAGTAGGTCAAAAATAAGGAGAAGATAATAAAACCCTAGGCCTTTAAAGTGCTTTTAAATACCACATGTTCAATCCTGGACACGTCACAGGTGATGAAGAAAAATGTCATGATCATGAAGAAAAAATTTTACACTATAGTTAAAACAAGCTTGATCATAACTGATGACATGATGAATTGTGATCATGATTAACCAGTCACAACTGAATTAATTCATGATAA
>CATIWK010534521.1:0-10322 GCA_949634005.1 Mallotus japonicus
CTTTTCAAATATTTATGTATATTTTATTCAATCAAATTTGATAGTATTTATATATTCAATCAAATTTGATAGCATTTATATACTCATTTATTTATTTTAGATTTTATACTAAAAGATTTTTAAAATATATATTTTTCCCCGTAATATATAAACTCAAATATACATAAATGTATAGTTTATAATATATCCCATAATTTCATATACCAAAAAAATAATTACAAAAAATTATCATCTGCGCATCGTGCGGGCACAAGGCTAGTTACAGAGAATAATCTATTGTTTAAGTTATTTTTTAATTTTAAATAATTTCTCAATAATTTTAAGGTTTAGAGGTAAATGAGCTCTAATTTTGAGATTAAGGTAAAGAGTCGATTATTTTGTTGTTCAATCTTCTAATTGCTATTTAGGGTGTGTATTTAATTAGAACTTTTAAAGACATTTATAGACTTTTTTAAGTGATTGACTTTTGTAGAGCTTATAGACTTTTATAATGACTTTTATAGAATTTAATGACTTTTACAGATTTTATTTTGAAAGACTTTTATAGAGTTTATAAATTTGCTAATGACTTTTATAAACTTTATTTTGAAAGATTTTTTATAACTTTTATTGACATTGAACAACTTTTATTGATTTTAATATACATATTTTGACCTAAAAAATTAATTTTTGTTATATAATAAAAATAAAATTTTGAAAATAATTATTTAAAAGTTGATGTCTTTAATTAATTTTTTAAAAATAATTAAGATATTAATTTTATTAATTTCAAATACAAAAAATATATCAAAGAGTTTTTTTTAGCTAATAGATTTTTCCACAATCTACCAAAAAATATTTACCTAACATATATATATAATAAAAAATATGATAAATAAAAAAAATATAAAAAATATAAATAAATTGAAATAGCAATAAGTAGATTAACCTTGTGGAACTTTAAGTCCAATACTGCTTGATAGAGCATCATATTTGAAAGTCATTTAAAGTCATTCAAAGTCTTGAGGTAGGGTGAATGATTTTTTGTTAGTTGATATAAATAGAAAAAGTCATTCAAAGTACACAAAATTTTATTGTTTATAAAAATTCATAACTTTTTGAATATGGATTACTTTTATTAACTCTTTAAAAGTTCTAATTAAATATCTCTTAATTTTTAATTTTTATAGACTTTTTTAAATTTATAAAAGTCATTATTAAATTTATAAAAGTCATGACCGAGTGGAATGGCCTTTCCTTAGACAGATGATGCCGGTGCTGGGTTTTTATGTCCATTTTGTTGATCTGGTTATGCTTTTTGTCTCTATTGTTACTTACAAAGTGGTTCATAGAAATGTTCAGATGGACTCTATTTCTCCAAGCAGAGGCCTACGACAGGGGGATCCCATCTCCCCATATCTTTTTCTTATATGCGCAGAAGGATTTTCATCTCTTTTACAAAGGAAGTGTAGTGATGGTCTTTTGCATGGTATACAGGTGGCTCGGGGTGCTCCTAAAGTATCTCATTTGTTATTTGCTAACGACAGCTTTGTCTTCTTTAAAGCCACTCCCCATGATTGTGAGGTGATTAAGGAGTGCTTATCTATGTACGAAAAAGCTTCAGGCCAGGTTGTAAATTTCTCTAAATCTTCTATCCTCTTTAGTCGAAATGTTGGTGAGGATATTACAGATTTTATTTGCTCTTCTCTTGGTGTTCAAAGGTGCTCGAACCATGCAGGTATTTGGGATTACCATCTATTATCGGAAGAAAGAAAATTAAAGTCTTTAATTTTATTAAGGAGAAAGCATGGAAAAGATTACAAGGTTGGCGTTTTAAGCTTTTCTCAAGAGTAGGAAAGGAGGTTCTGTTGAGATCGGTGGTTCAGGCTTTACCGAGTTATGTTATGTCCATATTTTTATTACCTATCTCTACTTATGAAGAATTAGAGAGAATGATGAATAGTTTCTGGTGGGGCAAATCAGGTAACATGAAGGGTGGTATCAAATGGCAAAGTTGGGATCGTCTCTGTAAACCTCGGGATAAAGGTGGTTTAGCGTTTTAGAAATTGCATGATTTTAACTTGGCTCTGGTAGCAAAACAGGGATGGAGATTGCTATCTTGTCCACATGCTTTGGCTTCTCAGGTCTTGAAAGCTCGCTATTTCCCTAAGTCATCTTTTTTTGAAGCCAAGCTGGGTCAGAATCCAAGTTTTACTTGGCGTAGCGTTTTTGCTACTCAAGGTTTGCTGCAAGATAAAGCGAGAATTCGGATAGGGATGGGTAAGTCCGTGCGAGTTTAGGGCCAGCCATAGCTGTTGAACTCTGACAATCCGTTCATTGAGACAGTTCCGCCACAGGCTTTGATTAATGTCACAGTGGCTTCGCTTAAGCAGCATGATAGTGTGGAGTGGGATATTGATGTTCTTAGAGATGTGTTTTATGATCGAGATGTTCATAGTATTCTGGCTGTTCTTATTAGTTTTCTTCAAACAGAGGATACCTGGTATTAGGGTGAGGAAAGATCTGGTAATTATACTGTGAAAAGTGGGTATCGCTTGCTCCGTAAGCTACAGAATCAATTAGTGCCTCATGGAAATTTCATTTGGAACTCGTGTTGGCAGCTGCATGTTCATCCTAAATAAAAAAACTTTTTATGGCGTGCACTTTCGAGTTGTCTTCCTACTTTGCAAGCTTTATAGGAGAAGCGGATTGAAGTAGAGGATTTGTGTTCTATATGTTGTTCTTCCTCTAAATCTGTTTATCACAGTCTGGTGTGTTGTTTGCATGCCAAAGATGTTTGGGTCATGTCAGATGTTGGTGAGGTCTCACGCCAGAACCCATGTCTTCAAGATTGGTGGATGTTTTGTGTTTCTCGATTCACAGCCAATGAGCTTAGTTTGGTGGCTACAATTTTGTGGTTCTTATAGAGAAATCAAAATGACAAGGTATGGAATAGTAGATCTCGTCCTGCAGCTGTTGTTCTGATGGAGGTTAAAAAGTTCAATGATTTTTGGTCAGATGTTAAGGTTCATTAGAGTCCTCATCTTCAGAACTCAAGTGCTTGTTATCCTGTTAAATGGAGTTATCCTCCTTCGGGTTTTTTGAAGTGCAATATTGATGCCAGTGTGATTCTGGGGACTGCACGGATGGGGATTGGTTCTGTAGTTCGTAATTCCTGTGGCGAGTTTATGATGGCCTATTATTCTCCTAAGTCAGGTTAGTTTGATCCTTTTTTGGCTGAGGCTCTCGCTTTAAAGGAATCTTTGAGTTGGTTACGTTCAAAGGCAGTGGACCATGTGATTATCGAGTCTGATTGTCAACTTCTGGTGTCTGCTGTGAATTCAAAAAACAATGATTCTTCTCCGGTTGGTTTAATTATTCTCGATTGTAAGCATTATCTGTCTCAACTGATTACAAGTCAATTAGTCTTTGTTAAACGATCAGCGAACGCTGTTGCACATTCTATTGCTAGAGTAGCATCTTCTATGTTTGATCCAGGGGAATGGACTACCTCCTATCCTCCTTTTATTGCTGATGTTCTGAATTTTGATTTGAATTAATTCCATTATTATTTTTCAAAAAAAAAAAATACACCATAACTTTTAAAGAGTTTTTAAGAGTTAGCATTAAATACTCTATGACTTTTAAAATCTATTAAAGTCTTTTAAAATCTTAATTGAATACACCCCCTAATATACGTAGTGCATAATGATATGATTTTTGTTAATATAATTCTTATTTTCTTTTTTCAAAAAAAAAAAGAAAATAACAATTATATTAACAAAAATCATATAATTCTTATTTTCTAGAACTATAGAAAAATTATATGGTTAATCAGTTATCAATCTTAAATTGTTATCTGAAACGGAATTTTAAGAAATGATTTTTATTAATATAGAGAAATTGATATTTTTATGATGATATGGCCGAAATAAAATTTTAAATAATAAAAATGTTCTATTTAGTATTAGTTAGTGATAGGACAACTCCCTTTTTTTTTTTTTCCTTTTTGGACGGGGTGTTCGGGTTACCCCGACTAATCCCCGCTCGAGAGTCGGTGTCACATTAAGGTCTAAGCCCTCTCCTAATTAGAGTGTTGTTTGTGGGAGTCAAACCCGACACCAACACCACAAACACTCAGCCGTGCTCTTTAACCAACTGAGCCACCACTGATTGGTTGGACAACTCCCTTTTCATGGTGAAAATGAAGCAGAAATGATACCAAAATTGTCATAAAATAGAAAAAATGACTGAATTGTAGCAAAGGGTGTTATCAAATTGACAAGACTTTTTTTTTTAATTTCTATATTAGTTTTGTGATGTAGGAGAAGAATGTTATGATTATATTCTATTTTTCTTCTAAACTTAGGAGAGAACTTTTCTTTCCTTTTTTTTTCTGCTTGAAGAATATCAGCAATAAGGGGAGGATAGACAATATACCACTCCCTTGGATCAGACATGGAAGCTGCTGCTCGAGCTAACAAGTGAGCGACAGCATTCGCTGATCTTTTTACAAAAATTAACTGACTATCATTCAGTTTTTTCAAAAGGGAAGAACAATCTTGAATTAAAAGGCCTACTGGAGAAGCTAATCGGAAACTTGAATTAACAGCAGTCACCAACAACTGAGAATCTGACTCTATTAACACCTTAGATGCAGAAGTACGCAATAGCCAGTAAAGGGTGTCTTTCAACGCTGTTGCCTCAGCAAAAAATGGATCAGAAGGGCCTCTCTGTGAAGATTACCGAGCTGCTATGAACGAACCTAAAGAATCTCGCAGAACACTACCAGCGCTAATCAGATCTGAAGAGATCATTAAGCTAGCATCCACGTTGCCCTTTTGAAATCCTAGCGGAGGTTTTTGCCACTTAATCTGATGAACAGAACTACAAAAGCACATTAGCAGATGATTTAAGGGCATTTATTTCCTGCCAACGATCAGCATAGCCTATAGCTTCCTTGAGGAGAAAATCTGCACCCCTTTTCTTTCCATTCCAAATATTGTCATTACGGTTGTGCCATAAATGCCATAGAATAGAGGCAACAATATTCAAATTGGAAGCCGAACATCTTGCCACCATGAAAGTCCACCATTCCTTTAAATCAGAAGCTTGGCTAGAAAGATCCCCAAAAGGTGAAAGAACCCACACCTTGCGAGCATGAGAACAACTAACCAAACTATGATAAGAAGATTCAATAGAAGAATGACATATCGGACAGACCTCTTCTTTGATAACTCTCTTAATCTTCAGCGCCTGAAGAGTAGGGAGGCAACTAGAGAAAAAGCTCTCCACAAAAAGTTCTTAATCTACTGATGGATTTTTAACCTTCAACAGCTATGCCAATTAAACGAATCAAGATTAGCAGTCTGATAAGCTCGACGGAGAATGCAATAGCCACTTTTAACTGAATACTCCCCAGTTCTCTCCTCCTCCCAATACCATCAGTCATCATCATGAGACTCACTAAGAGGGACTGCTAGGATACGACTTACATCCTAATTATTAAATAAATCATTCAACACATCATTGTCCCATTCACATTCATTCACCTTTAAGAGCGAAGAGACAGGTGCCTCCTGCAAGCCTTGAAAGATAGGAGATTCAATATATGGATTATCACCATCCAGCAACCAAAGTGTTCCGCAAATTTTTGCCATATTACTTGACCCAATCCTGACTCTTGATTTACTGCACAACAAGTCCTATGCAGCTAACAAACTGCGCCATGTGAAGCTGGGATTAGATCCCACCTTAGCTTCAAAAAATTTAGAATTTGGGAAGTATCTAGCCTTTAGGACACGAGAAGCAAGAGCTTGTGGCTTTGACAGTAAACACCAACCCTGCTTTGCAACCATGGCTAGATTAAAATCATGCAACTTTCTAAACTCAAGACCACCACTCTCTCTAGAGCTGCATAATCTGCCCCAACTCTTCTACCTTATTCCCCCTTGTTGTTTTCCTTATTTTCCCCATGAAAAACTATTCATCATTCGTTCAAGCTCCTCGCACAAAGAAACAGGAAGAAGAAAAACTGACATTACATATGTTGGAAGTGCTTGAACAACAGATTTCAATAATACCTCCTTTCCTGCTCTAGAAAATATTTTGTTTCTCCATCCTTGTAATCTCTTCTAAGCCTTGTCCTTAACAAAGTTAAAAACTTCAGATTTATTCCTGCCTATAATTGAAGGCAATCCCAAGTATTTCCTATGAGCCGAACAAGATTGCACCTTAAGCTCCGCACAAATAAGAGAGCGGATATCAGCAGAAACATTCCTACTAAATAAGATTGAGGATTTATCAAAAGTAATCATCTGCCCTAAGGCTTTTTCATAGAGTTAAAGACACTCTTGAATCAAATGGCTTTCTTGATAAGAAGCTTGAAAAAAGATAAACTATCGTCCGTAAAAAATAGATGGGAGATAGGAGGAGCACTTCTTGCCACTTTAATCCCATGCAGTGGTTGGCATTTCCGTTGAAGTAAGGCAGACAAGCCCTCAGCACAAATCAGAAATAGGTAGGGAGACAACGGATCCCCTTGCCGAAGGCCACGACTAGGAATAATGGGCCCTATCTCCATATCTCGATGAATAACTGAGTAGGACACTGAAGAAACAAATTGCATCACTAAGTTGATAAACTGTCCATGGAAGCCTAAAGCTGTCAGCATATATTAGAGAAATTGCCATTTAACTCTGTCATATGCCTTAGACATATCCATCTTCAGTAAGGCCCATCCAACTTTCCCCTGAGATTTCCTATACATGAAGTGACTAATTTCATAAGCCACTAAAACATTGTCAGAAATTAAGCAGCCTGGAATGAAAGCACTCTGTGATTCAGAAATACCAACATCCAATAGAGGCTTTAATTTGTTAGCAATGGCTTTAGACATGAGCTTTAGGATCACATTACACAGAGCTATAGGCCTAAACTCTGTTAACTTTGAAGGCTTCTTAGTCTTTGGAATCAAGACAATATGAGTAACATTCAATTCCGTAGGAAGTTGATTGTTATTTAAACATTCCAGACAAAAATTAGTGATGGACTCACCCACAATATCCCAATGTTATTGGAAAAATCCGGGATTAAAGCCATCAGGCCCCGGGCTTTTATATGGGTGCATCTCCTTTAGAGCCTCGATGATTTCCTGGCTACTGAACGGCTTAATCAACTCATCATTTTGACACCCTGAAATTTTAGGGGAGATCACCTGAATAATATCTGAATCAGTAGTACCTTGAGAAGTAAACAGAGCTTCAAAATAAGATTTAATATGATGAGGAAAACCAGAGTTCCAGTCCACCCGATTGCCATCATTATCAATTAGCGAAGTGATGAGATTTTTCCGACGACGGGAAGAAGCATAAGCATGAAAACTTTGGAGTTGGAGTCTCCATCACGAAGCCAGAATAATTTAGAGCGCTGTTTCTAATACTGATCCCTCTGCTCTAGTAAACATTGAAGACGATAGGAAGTTTGTTGAAAACATACGGAGTCTCCATGACGACACTTCCGTAATTCACCCAATTATTTTCTGCAGCAATTAATTTCAGAAGAAAATTGCCTTCGCAAATTGTCACCCCATTGCTTCAACTACTGGGCACAAGAGGATAATCGTTGAGGAGCTTTTTCCATTAGATTTTTAAACCAACAGTTATGAACCATCTGCTTACAACCCGATTCAAGAAGCCATCCATTTTCATATCGAAACCTCCGATTTCCTATCACTTCCTGCCAAAATAAATACACACAAAGAGCCGAGTGATCGGAAGTACACACTGCAGTATTAACAACTTCCACCTGCGGAAATAAACCAAGCCACTCAACCGTACCCAGAACTCTATCAAGCCGCTCCTCAACATGAAATGGCATTCCTCTTCCCCTTTCCAAGGTAAATTGATACCCTTTCATACCAACATCCAGCAGATTTGAATTTTCCATAGCATTTCGAAACCCATTAATAAGACTTACAGGTTGCGAATGTTGTTCTCTCTTTTCCTCATTTGATAAGAGATCATTGAAGTCACCCGAGCAACACCACGGTAGAGAAGAGTTAGAAGCCAACTGTTGAAGCAAGCGCCATGAATCAGATCTGTGGCACCATTCCGGAAAGCCATAGAATCCCGTGAACCTCCACTCTCTGTAGTTTTGAGAAGAAATACCAACATCAATAAAGTTAGTGGTTGTTAAAAAAAATCACTAATAAGTTCATCACGTACAAATTCAACCAACCCTGAAGAACTTTCATTTCATTATACAGTATATGTATCAGTCGTCATCTATATGCAAAGAGTCTGAAGACAGAAGGGTGAAAAGGGATAGCACTATCGTTTCAGTGATCCATATAATATCACAATACAGCAAGAACGAAGAAGGATAAAAATGTAGTGGCATTCCTTTTGGCTAGAGATATACAACTATTAAAAGAGTAAATATTGAATGGAGACAAAAACTGATATTAGTTTTCACTGTTCTTGCAGCCACTCTTGAATTGCTGATCTTAGGGCACGGCTGGGAACAAGATTGTTGTGAGCAAGCCTAACGTCCGTGATTGGTGAAGTATCATGTCCCCTGTCCAGCCACCCTCTTAAAGCTTCTGCCTCGTATGTAAAACTGTTTGCTGCTACATGTGGATCTCGCATTACTTCCTGTATGTTGACTCCCCAAAAGGTGGTCAGTTTATTACATTAAAAAGGCGGTAGGCTATAGTTCATCTGTCTGTATCTCTAATCATAAACCAATGTAATAAGGAAAATTTTGCTTTTTTCTTATTAAAATATAGGATTATATATAACCAATGATATGCATAGCTTACTGTTAAATGATAAGATTTATTTTTAAAAAAATTATACGCTCCATGAGTAGGGGCGCTATGATTTGTGATTTTACTCTTTCTGATAATTTTACAGTCTGCTTTGTATAGTGGGCCGCTACAAAAATTATTTTCGTGTATATATATATATATAAGGAAAATGGTCAAATTGGACTCTCAACTTTGGGTCAAATCTTAATTTGGACACCATTGTGTTTTATTTCCATATGGACCCTAATATTTTAAAAGTTGCCCAATTATGACCCTCTGTTACCAACACCGTTAAAAAAAATTAATGTGGCAAAATCTCCTATTAAATGGCATATGGGATCCACCTCTCCCGATGAATCATCTATGGATTGTTTAGTGTGGGACTAAGGTGAAAGGAAGAAAATAGTGGATGTGTTGACTAAGGTGATTCACCGGGAGAGGTGGATCCCATATGCCATTTAACAGGAGATTTTGCCACATTAATTTTTTTTAACAGTGCTAGTAATGAAGGATCATAATTGGGCCACTTTTAAAACATTAGGGTTCATATAGGAACAAAAAATAATAATGGTGTACAAATTAAGATTTCACCCAAAGTTGAGGGTTCAATTTGACCCTTATATATATATATATATATATAGAGAGAGAGAGAGAGAGAGAGTGTGTGGGTAATGGGTTTGGTGACAGCAAGAAGCTTGGTGCTTTTAGCAATACCCTTTTGGTGAAAAAAAAATTAAAGGTCATATTTTATTAATTTTCAATACTATTGTGAACCTTCACAGAAAAAAAATCTAAAAACTGACACTTTTTTTTTGGGATAACGACTTTTTCAGGCCTGGAAGTAGTAGACTTTTTACAATTAAGGCCTTAATGTTCAATTTCTAACAATTAAGGACTACAAGTTTTTAAAATTTTAACCGTTAGTTCTATGTCGTTAACTCTAACGGATTGAGTACACGTGATAGCAATTTATGACACATGGCAGTAATTTATGACATATGGCATCCATGTAAGAACCGAACTTTACAAGTTAGCACCATGTCAGATCCGCATGCCACATAAGCTTCTTCTTCTTCTTCTTCTTTTTCTTTTTTAAATCCAATCCAACCTTAATAACAACAGAAAATGGAAGAACTTATAAGACTACATTTACAGTGATCAACAACTCCAGGAAATACGCAAGCAAGATAGTTAAGGATTGCATGACAGTGAAAAGTAATTAACCAACAACACAAAGCATGAAAATTAACACCAATAAGTGTAATACTTTGCTTACCAATGATCTGCAACTCCAGGAAATGTAGAGGCAAGATAAATCAGGATTGCATGGTTGAAAAAATAAACAAAAATTCGGTTAACAAATTGATTTCCAACTCTGGAGAAGAAGGAGAAAAAGAAGAAGAAACAATGAATATCCATTAACAAATGATAAATTTAGATATCAATACCTCTCAAATAGCTTAAAATCTCCATGAACAATAGCAGGGACTTGCCCCATGGGATTGATCTCTGAAATTACCATCAACAAATAAAA
>CATIWK010534535.1:0-23451 GCA_949634005.1 Mallotus japonicus
ATCAGGGAGAAGTGCTCAAGATTAACGCTCTAGATGAAATAGAGCAAGGAAAACCAGAATGCTGAAAAAGAAACACAATCAAAAGCTATCAGAGGTAGCACAAGATACCACTGAGGGCAAACAACATTTAAGCCGAGAAACGGCACCGGGATACACTGTAGCTACGAGAGCACAGGACTAAGGATACACTGTAGCTACGAGAGCACAGGACGAGATTATGGATTTTTTATTATATGGTTAGAGAGAGCTTTAAAAAGTTCTATGAATAATGCTTATAAAACTAAAATTTGTTTAAAAATATAGTTTTATTTTATTAAATTATAGTTAATATAATAATTTAATACTTGTCAGAGATACTTAAAATTTGATTATATAGGATATGGTGGATATATGTTTTTCCTCAAATTTGTGCCACTTAATTATCATTTTTTGAATGTTGCTTTCCTTCCTTATAATAAAATTCACTATTTCATATATATTTATGTTCTAACGAGCCATATCCTATATAATTTTAATAAAAAATATTTCATTTTAGTGCATAGTTAATTATTTTAAAGTCGAAGAATTTATTATGAAAAGTATTTATCTATAAAAATAAAAAAAATAATAAGTAAGCACTATAACCTTTTTACCTACTATTATAGGTAATTAATTTTGGTGACAACACTATAAAATTTCCCATATTGGAAGGGTTTGGCCGTAATTATACAAAAAGAATTATAACAAAGCTGCACTTCTTCTTCTCTTTGAAAACCTGAACACCGTTTTTTTTTTATTTTTTTTATTTTTAATTTATTCTTCTCTATCAAGCCACGTTCACTGCCTAATCCACCATCGACCGCCACCAAACTATAACTAGATGCAGTTCTTGACCTCCCCAATTCTTATATGATTTCAATTTTCAGTGGGTGCCATCGGTTTTGATGGATTGAAAGAGAGGAAGCACTGCATCCTAGTTGCCTCATCGTTATGTCTATTTTCGAGGTTGCCACTGCAAACGAACATCATCGGTGCACTCACCACCCTCTTAAAATTTAATATGGTGAATTTCAAATTGATTTATCAAGTTCACATGGTGATCTGAGTTTCATCGAGCTGAGCTTCTCTTCATCGATTCTGCGATTTTGGTAACCATCAGACTATAATTTGTTTTACGTTTCCGCTCTTCTCAACTCAAACTTCATAGATGTTCCTAGATTTCATTTATGTGGTTGTTGGAGTGGTTTGAAACGATAGCCAGTCCACCTTCTATCTTAATATATAGCCACCCTCCAAAACTCTTGAGCTTTTTCATACCCTCCTCTTCTTTTCGTCTCGTTTACTCTTTTATATCAAACCAAAGCTTCTGTCTCAAGATTTCTAGTTCTTCTATAGATCTCTCAACCAGAGCTTCTTAAGCTCTTTGTTATTGGGTTGATCTCGTTTTATGGTATTTACTACAACTTCCTTTATTTCTCTTCATCTTTAATTTATTCTGTTCTTGTTTGGATTATTTTCCGTTATTGATTCATATCTCGTTTTTGGGGTTTTGTCTTTGTTTCAGACAGAGTCCGAGAAATTATTGATTCATCTGCAGAACTGACTGCCTTGCAGAAAACAAAGTTAATTTCATAAAGAATTTCCAAAAAAAAAAAAAAAAAAAAAGCGGGTATTTTTTTTATTTTTTAAATTTAATGAAAAGCAGGTTTTTTTTTAAGCTGATTTTTAAGCTATTTTTGTAAAGATAAAAGGGAAAAAGCCCACACGTAAACCGAGCCCATCAATTTTTGACGATCCATATTTTGGGTCAGTGCCCCTTCGGCTGTGGAGAAATACTAAAACCCCAATGGAAACAAACACCAACGAAACAGCTGAAAAGAGGAGGAAAAGGGTTTAAGTCTCTTGACTCTGGGTGGTTTAAACCCTCTCAGCTCCTCAGCTCCCAAATTCCGCTTCAATCTCAAGAGCATCTATCATGGCGACCTCCTTTCACGCTCAGGTCGTCAAGTCTCTCAACAATTCCTCCGGCCGCCGCCGCTTTGTTGTAAGTTCTTTTTTCTTTTTTTTTTAAATGTACAATAATTTATTTTTCTCTACTCATAATTGTTTGAATTGTTCCCTTCATCGTTCTTTTTTTCCTCTCCAGTTCAAGTCTCTGTCTCAGAGAATAGAAGAGATTGAAATTGATGTGTATCGAAGCCTTGATAAAATCAAGTCTCAGCCTTCTGAAGGGTCCTCCTTTTTCCGGGATTGCCTTGTCAAATGGAGGGTATGCCTTTTTCAATAATGTCTTTATTTTACTGGCTTTTGGGATATTATGGTTATGGAAACTGAAATTCGTTTTTTATATGGTGCTGTAATATGGTGTCTAACTCTTATGGCCTAACTGAAAAGAGGGAATTTTTTCGTTGATCCTTTCATTGTTCCAGCTACAAAGTAGTTGGGGTATGCATATAGGTTTGTGAGTTTCAAAAGCACCTGCTGACTTTGTGGTAGTTGCTTAATCCTTCTTCTTTTTCTTTTATGGAAAACAGGAGTTGAATACAACAGAGGACTTCATCTCGTTTTATGAGAAGATGATGCCCTTTGTGCAGACATTACCTTTAGTACTACTGCATAAAGAATTAATTTTTTCAGAGCTTCTTTCTAGATTACAAATGAAAGCGCGTTTATCGCTTGAGCCTATTCTCAGGTATGTGACCTTTTGTATTACTAAATTCTAATTCTTTTCTTTGATTTTAACCCTTATGATTTTCTGTATCATTTCTGCCTTTTTTTTTTTCTCATTATCTGAAGATTAGTTTCTCTTAAGTTAATAATTTGTGGTGGCAGTATTTTGTTCGCAAAAATAATTTCTGCTACTAAATGCATAAATATTGATGTAGATAACTGCCTGTGCATGATAACATTTAATCTGCTTTAGGATAGCAGGTGTATAAATGATTTACAAATGTGTAGAGGAAAGAATGAACACCATTGAGCTAAATTATTATAAAACAATAAAGCATAACCAGTTTCTCTGAAAATGAAATACAAAGTAGCCATGAAACAGAATAAAATGGTATACAAAAAAAAAAAAACAACTCATGCAGTTTTTTCCCTTTTCTACAGATTAATTGCAGCACTATCTAGAGATCTACTTGAGGACTTGATCCCGTAAGTTTCTTGTTTCCCTGGTTGGCTGTCATTGATTTTTCTCTTTGCTAAATGTTTCATTTTTATTCTACTCTGACATGTTGAATGTGTATTTTCATGGTTTCTCAGCTTTTTGCCTAGGATTGCTGATTCTTTCGCCTTTCTTCTTGAAAGTGGTGCAGATAGGGAGCCAGAGATTATTGAGCAGGTCTAATTATTATTTTTATGAAATTCTTTATCCGTTGATGCATTCCTCTATATGCACTGCTACTTAAAATCTTTATATGAACTGTAAATGTATTCTTGTTGCAGATTTTTACGTCGTGGTCTTATATTCTGATGTATTTGCAAAGATATCTTGTAAAAGATGTTGTTCATGTGCTGAAGTAAGTATAATGCTCTGATTTTGATTTACTGATTGTTCAGTTGAATGGGCTTGTAGCTATTCATAAATTCTTCCGTCATTTTGCGTTTTGGATAATAAAAGATATTGTGCATTTTGTTTGGAAACACTTTTGGTTACTCTCTGTGCTATATGTTAATTCTTAAATTCAGTCAAATCAATACTATGTTTGGACCAATGAGGAATTGCATGTATATTCCTTTTTTTTTTTTTTTGATGAAATGCCTTTTGAGGAGGGAGGGAGAGAGATAGAGAGAGGAATTGGTTTGTTCTTGGAACAAGAGTTGCTTACTATTTTCTTTCCTTATTTATTCTTTTTGAAGAGTGACGACAAAATTAAGATACTACACAAAGGGCTATGTTCAAGAATTTATGGCAATGGCAACATCATTCTTGTTGAGAAATGCTCCCAATGAGCAACTTAAAACAGGTACATCATGCTTTAATTTTTTGGCTTTATGCTTCAACAAAGGGAAAACTCTATCCTGCTTGTTTTTCCAAAATATCTGATTGTTATTGTGTAATCGGTTGCTGGTGAATCTTTTTTGCATGAATTGTCCTTGAACCTTTTAATATCACAGTTGAGGAAGTAATTCATAAACTTATTGAATTTGAACTGATTTTGCCTGATCTCAAAATAGTCTAAAATAATGTGGATCTGCACTTTGAGAATATTATGTGCTTCTCTATAGCACATAAAAGACCTCTAATTTTTGCTTCATTATTTATGGCATTGGACTGTATTTATATTTGTTTACTTTTGATGATGGATTTTTTAAGTTGATTATTGGAAGACAAAAGGCTCTTTATGAATTTGTTTTTACTTAAAGAAGTTCACAAGTTTATAAGAAATTGAACTTGTTTTGGCAACTGTGATTTGCTAAATGCACAACATTATGAAAAAGGTTTTATCGTCTGAAACTTTTTGCACTGTCATGGAATGCATTTAGCGCATGGGTGGAGGGCAGGGATAAATTTGCTTTCTTATTTATCATTTTATTTTCAAGTGATTTTGGTCTCCTTATTTTTAGATGTAAGTTGCTTGTAGGTGCTTTCAGGCCTAAGATGTTGTGGCATGTAGTGTTGATGTGACATGTCCAGCTCATGGGAGAGTGTGTGTATGCCTCTTCTTATTGATAAGAGATGAATTTTTATTGAGAAAATACAATACACCAAGGAGGACAAGAGCCACATAACTCATAGATAATATAAATATAAGCATTAAACAAGCTAAAAGGAAAGATCAAACAATTTTTAATTTTTAGTTCTATTTGTTGGCTTAATTTTATGATCCTTTTTGAGTTATATGTTAAGTATCGTAATTGTCTGGAAGGGAGGAATACTTATGCTTTCATATTTTTGGGCTTCAATGGTGTTTTTGCTGAATTAAATTTTTGCTGCAGTTTTTTCTTGGGTCATGTTGTGTCAAATTTCCGCTAAAGTGAATGATTTGTAATTTAAATTGCAGGCATTAGAAAAATCATGTTTGAGGTTGTGAAAAAGCCATTTGTTGAGCGCAAATCTGGAGCCAGTAGCTTACTTTATCATGTCATGAGAGGAACCTCATCTAGGTTCCATTCAAGAGCAGATCGTGTATTGCAACTATTGACAGGAAGTTCTATATTTACCATTGGTGATAGCTTTGATCAAGGCAAGTTCTTTATTCTTTCTCTAAGACATGACTTTAATATATCTTTGGTTAATTCATAACGACTAGCAATATGCTTTAATATAATTACTAGGTTCCTTACTTGCTTTTGTTGGCTTAAGCCCTCCAATGTGTGATTTTTTGTTTTGGGATTTTGACTCTTTCGCCTTTCTCTCTCAGGTGTGGACACAATTATTGAAGTTGTAACTGCTACCTTTCAGAGATTATGCGGAGATATAGAACCAAAGGAGTTAAATTTGATGTGGAATTGTGTCTATGATAAAATAGAAAAGGCTGTAAATAGTGACTACCGCCATCTAAGCTCCCTTCTATCACTGCTTATACCAGCTGTCCAGGTTCATGATGGGATGAAGGTTTCAGGTGAGCTGATAAATTTTTGACACTTTGGTTCCACTATTCTCTTGCAAGTTATCTGTTCTGTTTGGACCGACATCTGCATACCTTTTGATTTTTTTATTTGGTAAACATGAGAAAATTATTTATCATTTATTATTGACTGACACTGCTTCTAATTTGAGCAGATTATCAACCAATGATTGAACTAGTGAGTTTAATCATTCAGAAGTTTATTGTGCCTTCTAGCACAGTGGTGGCAGAAGAAAATTCTGAAATTGTTGTTAAGGTTCTGCAATTAATGCTGTGCATTCTCGATGGACTCAAAAGTTTCAATGATGAATCTGCTATCACTCACTGTTCGATTCAGTGGGCTCCTGTGTTTTCATTGAGGAACTCAAGGTATTGCTTCCACTAGAACAGTTTGGTCTCTTGGTGTCATTTTCTTTGTATTTTCTGCTCTTCTTTGTTCTGACATAGGTTTGGGTTTTTAGTTGTTTGACTTTTATTAGGGAACTGCTGCAGAAGGACCCATGCATATTATATGCATTCAGAGTTAATATTTTGAGGTAATCTTTGAACTTTAGTCTAGGATGTGGTTATAAATTTGTATCTGGGCATACAAGTTGACATATATTATTGGATTTTCAGTGCGATGAATGATTTAGTAGAAACTTCACAGGAGGAAGTTGTGTGCCTGCTCTTATCCTTTTGCAAGAGACTACAAGGGGACCCTCTGGGCTTGAGCTTCTTAGATGGAAAATCTGAAGAAGGGCTTTCAAGAATTCGTGAATTTATAAAGGGAACAGTCTGCTCATGGATTGGGATGATCAACAATATCACTCTTGATAAGTCATGTGCTGTAATTGGCATGGATAAGTTGGCTCTGCTGTGGGGAATCATCTGCTGCTATCCCCATATGATGGATATCCAAGAAAACCCATCCTCACTGGTTGATTTGATAGATGCACTCGATTCCCTCTTTATGATTGAAGATGGTGAGATCATTTGTTCTTTATTGTGATAGTTTCTGCTTATTCTATTGATCAGCTCATCATTCATGGTGACATCCAGGAATAGCATAAGGAAAATTAATATAAGATCTGTTTCCGAGCTGTGATGAATAGGATTAATTGTGGATTCGGGCTTAAACCAAAAAAAAAAAAAAAAAAACATATACGTTACCCAACTCGGGTTATAAAAATTAACCTGTTTCTTTTGCATTTAGCAAATGGATTTTGGGTCAGACAATATCGCCATCCCTGTGTTTGAGAGTGATGAAGCTTGTATTGTTTAACCTAAAGAGCATTGGAGTGGTTTGTATACATATACTTGCACCATTATGTAGATTGCTTTTGTTTGATTGTATATAATTGTTTCTGTGCTTTCAGAAAGTATTGCTGGTGTTTCTAAATATTCTTGGCAAAGCCTACTAGGAGCTACTTTGAGTTCCTATTACAGATATGCAAAAGAATCTGGGCTTGAAGAAACAAGCAAAATTCTTTGTCTAGCAAAAACATACAAATCTTCCCTGCATGTATTATCTGCTGTTGCTGATTATCTGGATTCCTTGCATGGGTAAGTTGAGAACTCTTGAATTTTGACGCTGTTTTGAACTTATATTTCTTCTAATGCTAACCACTTATTGATCAGGAGTTTTGCTAAAAAAATCTGTAACTTCTCATTGATGTAATAGGTCATCACTGGAGGCAGATAACCATTGCAAATTATATCATCCTGAGTTTGAAAGAAATAAGGCTGTGGATGCATTGGGCATATTTGCTGATAACTTGTCCAACTCAGACAAGGGAATCCGTGTTTCAACCCTAAAAATTTTGTGCCATTATCAATGTCAAGATTGTGAAATATCTGCTGAAGATCTGCCTCCTGAGAAGAGAATGAAAACAGAAGTTCCTCGAAGAAGTTCTGCTGATATTCATAGTATTGATGTATGTAGATCTATGTTGTCATCAATTTTATCATTTGACACCCTTTGAATTAATTGACTTTGTATTTTCCTTTGAAACACCAGGTTCTTCAGCTTCTCCTCTCAATTGAGGCAACTCCTCTTTCAATTGCTACAAGCAGGAAAGTTATCTTATTAATCTCTAAAATACAGATGGGCCTCTCTGCTGGAAGGATATCTAAAACTTACATACCCATTGTTTTGAGTGGAATAATAGGCATCTTCTACAACCGTTTCAGTTATTTGTGGAATCCAGCATCTGAGTGCCTTTCAATTCTGATTGAAGGAAATGCCACACTTGTTTGGGACAAATTTGTTGGTTATTTTGAGAAATGCCTGTCTGTATTCCAGCCATCTCATGATAAATTTGAAGGAGAAAGTACTGAATTGCCTTACAAGTATAACGGTAAGTTACAATTTGATCTTTCTGAAATTTTTTTTGATAGTTGCTTGTCTTGTCTTTCTTGTTGTCAGATGACATCCTTAAATTGCTTTTCAGCTTTATAAGCTATTTTAGAGAATTGAGTCTCAAAGGAGTTATGTGGAAGGACAAAAAGAAATTAGAATGTATAGATTCTTGCATACCTCATTTATGTCTGCTTTACAGTCAGCTTGGTGCTTTATTTGTTTTCAAATTTCCTTTGTAATTGAAAGGAAAGGAAGCTTGTTTTTACTTTACTCAACTATTAAACTCTACTTTGGTTGTGGTGTCCAGAATTGATCGAGCATTTCAATTCTTTTGCTGTTCCTGCATCCGATAGCACGCCACATGCAACAATTCTTTCTGCATTGCTTCAGACTTTACAAAAAATTCCTTCTGTTGCTGAGTCTCGTTCTCGACAAATTGTACCATTGTTCTTGAAGTTTTTGGGCTATGACAATGATAATCTTCTCAGGTTGCTTCTTCTTGGGCTTTTCTTTCTGATAGGAGCCTTTTTTTTTTTTTTTTGTTGGGTTTGGTGGAAACATCTTCTCTTGAAAGATCTACTGCATGTTTCACTATTGATTTTTTATTCTATCTTTGGATTGCAGTGTGGGTTCATTCAATTCAGATGCTTGCAAAGGCAAGGAGTGGAGGGGTGTACTCAAGGAATGGTTAAACTTGTTTAGACTTATGCGAAACCCGAAGGCCTTCTATCGGAGTCTGTTTCTGAAAGATGTTCTGCTAATAAGGTTGGGACATTGTTGGAGATTCTTTTATAGTTGTATCTTTAACTTTGTGACAAAAGTTGTTGCAGATTTGCTGAGACCACCTATTGATTTTGTTTGCTTGTTTTTACTAGGCTTATGGATGAAAATGATGCTGAAACACAGATGAGGGTTCTTGATTGCCTCTTAACCTGGAAAGATGACTTCTTGCTCCCATATGAGCAGAATCTAAGAAACTTGATCAGTTCAAAACATTTGAGAGAAGAGCTAACAACATGGAGTTTAAGCAGAGAATCTCTTTTAATGGAAGAAAGCCACAGAGCTAATCTCTTGCCTCTAATTATTCTTGTTCTTATACCAAAAATTAGGAGACCAAAGACACTCGCCTCTCGAAAGGTATGTCTAGCCTGAAGGATTTCTTTCAAATTTACCTACTGCATTGATTTTGATGCTCTTATCTTTCTCCCACTTGGTAAAAAAAGGCGATTAGGAGCAGACATGTGGTAGCAAAAAGTGGGAAATTTTTTCTTTGAAGTGAATAATACAAAAAGAATGATGTTATTAGTTTTTGCATGTTTATTCAATGTCTGTCTTCTTATATTTAACTGACTCCCTTTTATTTTGTTAGCATACAAGTGCGCATCATCGAAAAGCAGTTCTTCGATTCATAGCTGAAATCGATGTCAATGAGATATCTTTTCTCTTTGCGTTGTTGATAAAGCCTTTGCATGTTGTATCAAAGGAAGCTAATGCTACCATGGATATATTTTGGACGTTACCTGAAAATTGTACTGTGAAACTTCAACCACTGAATATCTTGAAGTACTTCACCGTAGAAAATATCATGGCGCTCTCTTGGAAGAAGAGATATGGGTTTTTGCACGTCATTGAAGATATTTTTGAAGTTTTTGATGAATCGCATGTCAGACCTTTTCTGGATTTGTTAATGGGATGCGTAGTTCGAGTACTAGGAAGCTGCACTTCAAGTCTTGATGCAGCAAAGGTTGCTGGATCTTCTGTAACTGAAAGTGATTCTACTGTCAATATTGAATTGCATAAAGATGATAGTGCTGCAGTAAATAATGCCCTGGTAATGTTGAATTATGCTGAATATACTAAATTTGCCAATGCCAAAATCTTTTTTGTTAGTGCTGGTTTGCATCAGTAGTATTATCTTGCAGTTTCGCATCATAGCTAAAGTAAATGTGCTGGTTGCTAATGCTTCGTATTATTGAGATATCTGCTGATCATAGTTTTTTGTTTTTGTTGTTTCACTGGTGAGCTTGTTCATTGAGAAACAAATTGATGCCATACATGCATCACAGTTGTTATTATTTGCATTAACTTGGATTTGTGACATGAAGGTTTCTGATGAAAATTGTTTTTTTTTTTTTTTATTCAGACCTGCACAGCTTTGAAACAGTTTAAGGATTTGAGGTCTTTCTGCCTTAAAATTGTTTCACTTATTCTCAACAAATTTGATGATCATGACTTTGGTGGTGACTTCTGGGAAATGTTCTTCACATCAGTAAAATCTCTAGTTGACAGTTTCAAGCAGGAGGGTTCTAGTAGTGAGAAACCAAGTTCACTATTTTCATGCTTTTTGGCTATGAGTAGTAGTCACCATCTTGTACCCCTATTGTCCAGGGAAAAGAATCTTGTTCCTGATATTTTCGCCATTCTAACTGTTACTACTGCCTCTGAAGCTATTAGATCTTGTGTTCTTAAGTTCATAGAGAACCTGCTGAATCTTGATGAAGAGTTGGATGAAGACAATACAGTGAAAAATATTTTGCTTCCAAACCTTGATGAACTTATAAACAGCTTGCACTCTCTCTTTCTGGGCGATAGAGCAATGATGAGGTATTAATAGTCTAGTTCTTTTGTGTGTTTGAGAGTTATATTTCATTGAAATTAATGGGCAACTTCAATTGCCATGACACTTGACACATGTTAAGATAAAGGATGCATCTGTGTGTTTAGTCTAATAGCTCATTACCTGATAACAAAAGTACAGCGATTATTGTTTGTCCAGAAAAACAAAAGAGAATGTGTAATTTGTATTTTATTGATCAGCCCAAAGGTCTTATCTTCTTGTTCATGTATTCCTATCCTAATGTAACTAGTTGTGTTTTTATGGTGTTTCTGGATGGCTTTGACTATTGTAGGTTTTATATCTTCAATAAAGTAAATTTCTTACATCTGTTGTGCCAGGAAATTGGCCAAATATCCTGAGGAGACACTCATTAGAATGTTCAAATTGTTGTCAAAATACATACAAGATCAATCTCAGTCAAGGAAATTTTTGGATGTCTTGCTTCCTATGTTGGCAAAAAGATCTAAAGAATCTGGTGAGAGTATTTTCTATTTTGGTTTGGATATTGTCCAACTTTTGCCTGCAGATGTGATATTTTATTGTTTTTCTTTTCAGGTGTCTCTGTTGATTGTTTGCAAATCATTCGAGAAATTATACCAGTTCTGGGAAATAAGAGCACTACAAAAATTGTTAATGCTATCTCTCCACTTCTTATTTTTGTTGAATTGGACATGCGGTTGAATATTTGTGATCTGCTTGATGCTCTTGCTAAAACTGATCCTTCAGTACTCTTTGTGGTAATATTTGCTCTTCTTTTTATTTCCATGTGGATATTTTGTTATTTGATTTCTGAAAGTCTTGTTGACGTTGCCTTTAATGCAGGCAAAACTTCTCCATGAATTGAATGCAACATCTGCAATGGAAATGGGTGGCCTTGATTATGACATCATAATCAATGCTTATGAAAAGATTGATGTTGGGTTATTCTATTCTCTTCAAGAAGATCATGCATTACTTGTCTTGTCACATTGTGTTTATGATATGTCATCAGAAGAGTTAATTCTAAGACATAGCGCTTATAGGTCATTGCTTTCTTTTGTTGAATTTTCTGCCTCTGTTCTTGGTGGGGAGGTTAAGAGTGGAACACATGTGATTACAGCAGATAGCAAATTTAGTTGGACAGAAACATGCGTTCAGCGCATAATAAACAAGTTTCTTTTGAAGCATATGGGGAATGCTATGAAAGAAGGAAGTTCAGTTAGAAAGGTGTGAACACAGTTTCTCATATACGATAAAGTTTGCGTGATATTGTTTGGCCATTAAATCTGACTCATTTAAATCACGAAGTCCTAAACACTGGAGGTTTTGTGTAATTAATGATAATATTGTTTGAACTCCTTTCTTAAACCCAAAGAAAAAGGTTCCTTTTGCAAAGCTGATTTTTCAGATCGTACTAAATACATTAAGCCACCTCTAAAATATTTTCCAGTTTGCAATTTGACATCTTAACCTGGATTTTGGTTCTAAATTACTTTGACAGAGTAATTGAAATGAGATCACTGGACGTGACAGCAACTAATTCCTTTTTTTTTTTTAATTTTCTGATTGTCATGATTTCAGGAATGGATCGAGTTACTACGAGATATGGTATTGAAACTTCCAGAGATGGAGAATCTCAATTCCTTAAAAGTGCTATGCTCTGCTGATGCTGAGCAAGATTTTTTCAATAATATTATTCATTTGCAGGTAAAGTTCAGTGCTTAATTCCTCAAAATTTCATCTAAATATGATATGATACGAAGTGAAATTATCTAAACTGTGCTTTGCTTATTGCTTATAGTTGGTACTCTGTACACTAACACACTTCTCCAGTTCTTTCTTATGTGAGATCCTTGAATTGTTTTGTGTTTTACAGAAGCATAGGAGGGCAAAGGCACTTTCACGCTTTAGTAACATCATCAGTAAAAGTAACATGTCAGAGGTACTTTTTTTTAATGTATTTTTTTCTTCAGTTATGTTGTATTTTCAATGTTATTGTTGAAAAGTGCGACTTTCTCCATACTGTAACTCAAATTACTGAACTGCTATTGATTTCCAGGGCATCATGAATAAAGTGTTCGTGCCCTTTTTTTTCAAAATGTTGTTAGATGTACAAGGTGGAAAAGGAGAATATATTATAAATGCATGTATTGAAGCCCTTGCTTCAATTGCCTCTCAGATGGAGTGGAAATCATATTATGCATTATTGATTAAATGCTTTCATGAGATGAAGATGAATATGCACAAGCAGAAGGCTTTATTGCGGTTGATTTGCTCTATGTTGGACCACTTACATTTTACAAGAAAATGTTCTGATCAAGGAGAAAGAGACTCTTTGGACAGTTTTGGCACTGACATCTCTGAGACAGGTTCTTTACCTACATGGCATAAATGTGGTGATAATTCTGTTATAGCTGCTGAAGTACAGGCATGCCTTCATAAAACTGTGCTCCCAATGATGCAAAAATTATTGGATTCTGATTCTGATAAGGTCAATGTTAATGTCAATGTGGCTGTACTTAAAGTGTTGAAGTTGCTTCCTGGAGACATAATGGACTCACAACTTCCAAGCATCATTCATCACATCGCTAACCATTTAAAGAATCGGATGGAGAGCATCCGTGACGAAGCTAGGGTTGCTTTGGCTGCCTGTTTGAAGGAGCTTGGGCTAGAATACTTGCAGTTTGTAATTGGTGTTTTGCGAGCTACTTTGAAACGAGGATATGAGCTCCATGTGTTGGGGTATACTCTACATTTTATTTTGTCGAAATTTCTTTCATATCCTATCCATGGGAAATTGGATTATTGTTTGGACGATCTCCTTTCAGTAGTAGAGAATGATATTCTTGGGGATGTTGCTGAGGAGAAAGAAGTGGAAAAGATTGCTTCTAAAATGAAAGAGACTAGGAAGCTGAAGTCCTTTGATACATTGAAAGTAATTGCCCAGAACATAACATTTAAAAGTCACAGCTTGAAACTTCTTTCACCAGTTAAAGCTTATATGCAGAAGCATCTGACCCCTAAAGTGAAAACCAAATTAGAAAGCATGTTAAATCACATTGCAGCTGGTGTTGAATGTAATCCAACTGTTGATCAGACAGATCTATTTATTTTTATTTATGGGTTTATTGAAGATGGAATCAATGAAGAAAATAATCCAGTGGATAATTCTTCTTGTAAAGAGCTGATACCCCAATCTAGACATGATGGATGCAACAAAACAGTTTCTTCAGCCCAAGTTGTTGGAACTAAATCAGGTTGCTCACATCTTATTACCGTGTTTGCTCTTGGGTTATTCCACAATCGAATGAAGAGTGTCAAATTGGACAAAAATAATGAAAAACTTCTGTCAATGTTGGATCCCTTTGTTAAACTGTTTGGCAATTGCCTCAGTTCTAGGTATGAAGACATTTTATCTTCGTCCCTTAGATGCCTTACTCCACTGTTAAGGCTACCTCTGCCATCACTTGCCTCACAGGCTGATAAAATAAAGGTGACACTCCTGGATATTGCTCAGAGCTCTGTCAATGCCAACAATTCTCTGTTGCAATCATGTCTGAAAATGTTAACTGTGCTCCTGCGAAGTACGAAAATCACCCTTTCCTCTGATCAACTGCATCTGTTAATTCAGTTTCCACTGTTTGTTGATATTGAGAGCAATCCCTCTTTTATTGCTCTCTCACTTCTAAAAGCAGTAGTTAGTCACAAGCTTGTTGTTCCTGAGATATACGATGTGATGATTCGGATCGCAGAACTAATGGTTAGAAGCCAAGTGGATTCAATTCGTAAGAAATGCAGTCAGATTTCATTGCAATTCTTACTTGATTATCATCTTTCTGGAAAATATTTGGAACAATATTTAGATTTTCTTCTCAAGAACTTAAGGTATGTATGTCTGTTTGACTCGTATTTGTCCTTGTTTTTCTTCTCTCTCTCTCTCTAATTCACTTAATTGCTATGCAGTTATGAGCATTCAACTGGAAGAGAAGCTGTGCTTGAAATGCTCCATGCGATAATAATCAAATTTCCCAGAAACTTTCTGGATAAACATGCACAGACAATATTTATCCATCTGGTGCAGTGTTTGGTGAATGACCATGATAGTAAAGTCCGAGCAATGACTGGTACAGTTATAAAGCTTCTGACTGGACGAGTAAGTTCGCATTTACTGGATTCCATGCTTGACTTTAGTCTATCTTGGTATGTGGTTGAGAAGCGGCGATTGCAGAGTACTGGTGCACAGGTAAAGATCTCCAAAACAGTGATAAATCAGAGTTGTAAATGTAGAATTTAACCTGCATGATTATGTCTAGTGTCAAGGATTGTACCAACGGGAAACATATGAATTGCTACAAATGAAAAGATGAGTGTGTGCTGTATATGAAGAAGTGCCTCAGCAGAGGCTGAGCTTTAATGCCACATCCTTCAGGATTTTGCTTTATTTACATGAAGGCTGTGGATATAAAACAGCCAGTTAACCTTCATGATAAGAGAATCTAATATGCATGGCTTGTCTAGGAGAATGCATTTGTTATGATGTAAAAATGCCAGCTTACATGAAACATTCTCGAGGAGAATGTATAAGGAGATGATGATGTTGCATGGGGGATGATGATGTTCAGTGTTCTAGCATAGTTTTGTTCATATTCATATTTGTTCTCCTCTTTCCTGAGTTATGACATTCCAGTTCTAGATGGGCTTGAAGTGATGGCACTTTATAATATTTGCTCTAATGTTTTGGATTGTTTGTCTTTTTATACTTGATTTTCTAAAGGCCTCCAATTCTTATGTACAGGCGATGGGATTACTGGTTGAGGTCATGACTAAAAACTTTCAAAAGCATATTAGCATTATATTGCCTGTCAGTAGGACAATTTTGCAGGATGCAGTTCATGTTGTTGCTGATAGTCCATCACTTGACCTTTCTGAAGAAGCTGTTCCTCTCTGGAAAGAAGCATATTATTCATTAGTTCTGTTGGAAAAAATTCTACATCATTTTCAAGATCTTAGCTTCAAAAAGGATCTTGAGGTATGGGTGATCCAGCTTTTACCAGCAGTAGAACAAAACTGTGTTTAGTTACATGCATTAAAATAGTCAGCCATATATATAGTATTGAAATTATATGCAATGAAAATCACTGTCACAAAAGTTGTAGATACAAAAGTTGTAGATCTAGATGTAGTCGATCTTTTTAGGCCATGGTGCTGGCTGTCCACCCAATCCCTTCCCTCGATTTTTGTACTAATCTTTCTCTGTTTTCTTCTCTTATTTTTCCCAGGACATATGGGAAGCAGTGAGCGAGTTGCTCGTACACCCACATCCATGGTTGCGCAACATATCAAGTCGCCTTGTAGCTTTTTACTTTGTTACTGCAACTGAAGCCAGCAGAGAAAATCAGGAAAGATCGTTGCCAAATTTGCTTCTTATGAGGCCACATAGGCTTTTTATGATAGCTGCTTCGCTCTGCTGTCAGCTGAAGACACAAGTTATTGATGCTGCTGCTGCTGAAAACCTGATTACACAAAATCTCATTTTTACAGTATGTGCAATCCATTCTTTGATGGGAAAAGTAGAATGTCCAGATCCGCACGTGTTTTGGTTGGGGCTTGAATCTCATGAACAGGGCTTATTTCTTAAAGCTTTTCAGTTGCTTGAGTCAAGTAAAGGAAAAGGTGTGTTTTTAAATATAATCTCTGGTGTACGTGATCAAGATAATGGAGATCATCCTGAGAATCTCCAATATCTGCTTGTCTCAAATTTAATTAAAAAGATGGGGAAAATTGCTCTCCAAATGGAGGATACTCAGGTTGGTTGCATCTGATCAATAAGCTAGGCCTTTATTTTTTGTGAACGTTCTTGCTTTTTGGGTTTCCTTACGACTTGAAATTGTAGGGAATTCTTTCTCAGCTTATTTAGTTGGTCATAAAACACGTGAATATTTGCATGCAGATGAAAATCATATTCAATAGTTTTCGAAAGATTTCGTTGCAATTCAACCAGGATGAGTTACAGTGTTATGCATTTGACATGGTGTTGCCCTTGTATAAAGTTTGCGAAGGATTTTCTGGAAAATTCATTCCTGGTCAGTTGCTATTTTTTTTTTATTTCTTTTCTATTAATGGAGATGAGCAATATTGCTTTGGGTATGTTTTTGGACTAAATATTGGTGGCTTAACTGATTTGACATACTGTCGACATCTGTATTTTACTATGTTCTCAAGGGGATAAGATTAATATTATATACTAACATGGACCGAATCCCCCTGTTTGAGCATGATAGCTTAACTACGGCTGCTGCTGCTCTACTTCGATGCTGGTCTGTATAGAGTTCGTGTTTAATTCATGAATTAGTTTGGTTTGGTTTTTTGAAAATAGAGGAAAGGGCACTTTGAGGAACTGAAAACTTTTTAATTTTGGTTGAAAACCGTTAATGTGCTAATTAGTCTTAGCTAAGCATCATCTAAACAAATGGAGTTTAGCTGTAACAGGCATCAAGAAAATATATCCCCATAGATATTTTGGTTGTCTTTAGCAGTTATCATCATCATTATTACTGTTGTAATTATTATTTGTACTTGCACTTGGGAGTTGAAGTTTGAAACCAAGTTTACAACCATTCTTGTAGCCTTCTTGCTGGTGTTCTTTGCACAATTCATGGGATGTTTATAAATCTAATACATGCGTCTGATCATGTGTATATCCAATGTGTCGGTTGAGTTTTGTTCTCTCACCTTCTCATAAATAAGATTTATGGCTAACATTAAACTGGTTGGCATGTCTTCAGATGATGTGAAGCAGCTAGCTCAAGAGGTCTGCGAAAGCATGCGAAATACATTAGGCATACAAAATTTTGTACTGGTTTATAGCGAGGTAAGGAAGAGTATTAGGGTGAAGAGGGACAAGAGGAAGAAAGAGGAAAAGGTTATGGCTGTTGTCAACCCAATGCGGAATGCAAAGAGAAAGCTAAGAATTGCAGCAAAACATCGTGCTCACAAGAAAAGGAAAATTATGACGATGAAAACGGGAAGATGGATGCATTAAGAATTTCCATAAACAGGCAACTACTACTCGCTATACAATTGACCGCAGGGTTTTAGTTTTGGGTTAATACTTCTCTATGTACAGTCCAACAGTTTTGAAGTTTTTGCTTTGATGGCTTAGTGTAGCATTTGAGCTAATATATAGTAGCTTTTATCACCTGAGAAACTCTCATGAGATTGTAATTTTTTCGCCAACTGCCCATAAATAGGTGTAATCACAAGCTTTTGATATGCAATTACCTTATGTAAATATTTATTGTTAAGAGGCATGGTGTCGACAAGAAAATCTTAATATAATTTTAATTGGTGATATTTAATTTTGCGGACAAAGAAGCAGATGGAAAAGCATAGGAAAAAAAAATGTAATGCCGCAAATTCGCATGATTAGACATTATCCTCTATAAAGATGACCAAGCACAGAATGCGAAATCAATGCATGCCTGTGGACATAATGTTAAACCGATTCTATTATATGGATGAATCAATCAATCGTCTTCCATGAGTAGTTCAAGTAGCAAAAAGTATGGATATCCTGTTGAAGAGATTAGGAATCGAATCCTTCATCCCCTATCTCATCCTCTTGTGGTGTTGGAAATTAACCATTTGATCCATGACAAAAAAAAAAAGAAAAAAAAAAATCAATCAATCGCACTATATATATTTAAAAAAAAAAATCTTTAAATTAAAATTAATACAAGTTGAGTCTGCTTAACGAGGGCAAGAATTAAGATCTAAGTCTAGATCCAAACCTCCTCTTCTTTGAGGGTTCAATCCCCATGAATCCATACTACAACCAAATCAATTCAAATCAAATGAAACCCTATAATATCCATTTGGGCAGAGGAAAAAAAAAAAAAAACATATTAGTTTCTTACAAAATTGCTTAAACCCAATATCAACTGCAATCATTCCTGTAAAAACCCCAACAAATACAAAGAAAAATCAATATCAAAACAAATCATGAAAAAATGTTGATTTCTTATAAAATTGCATAAACCCCATAAGCAACTGCAATCATTCCACATGATAATAATATCAAAAAAAAAAAAAAAAAGGGACAAAATTCAAAATCAAAACAACAAAAAATCAACATCACAACAAACCTCAATTACCTATTAAAAAAATGTTAATTTCTTCTAAAATTAAACAAACCCAATAAGCAACTTCAATCATTCAACATGCTAACAATATTAAAAAAACCCAGAAAGTTACCTAAGAGGGCTGGCTCAGTTGGTAAGGAGCGCTGAGACTGTGATGTTGGGGCCGCAGGTTCAACTCCCATGGAGAACACCCTTTTGGGGAGAGGCAAAGAGTTTAAGCCCTAACCTATGCCTAGAAAAGGGATTAGTCCCATCCCTTAAGGGGTGGGGATACCCTTGGTATCAAAAAAAAAAAAAAAAAAAAAAAAGTCCCAGAAAGTTAAAATTTCTTTCCAACATCCTAACACCCACATACAACGCAATACAGAGCAAGCCCATGCATTAAAAAAAAAAAAAAACTAGAATTTAACAATCAAATGCTAAAGAACCCAACTCTAATTTGAAAAGAAGAAAGACGACGAAGAAATGAAGAAAATGAATTACATGAATAAATGGAAGAACTGGTGCGGATTTCCATTTTTATTGTTATTAATATTAATAATTATATTATAAAAATAATTAAATTAAATTAAAGAAAAAAGGGTTAATTAAGAGGGTAGTTTTATTTAGCTCAGCCACTACAACTATTTAGCTCTGCTCGCCTTTTAACCATATGGCTAGACAATAACATTTTATAGAACATTCATTTTCTTTTCATTTTGAATACTGGAATTAGGATTCTAAACACAAGCATTATACACTATAGCCACATATTTTCATGCATTATTTCTCCAACCTATTTGTTTTGTCAAACTAAAAATCAAATAATTAATTATGATTGAGTTTTAGCTTCTACAACTTATAATAACTTTTATATGTTCTTAACTAATATCTTACACTATGACATCTCAATTTTTTTTTTGTGAAATTTTAGTTTTACAATGTTTCACTTAGAGAAAAAAAATATATCAATGGGATTTCACCTTTTTATTTTTACTATTTTAAAGTTCAAATTAATTTAATTTTTTTTATTTATTAATCTATTCTTTTACTTAATGTTGTGATTGATGCTAATATTAATTTACTTAATACTGCATTAGCATTTCATTATATTTACTTAAAATGATATTTATTTAATATTAATACTAATTTACTGATGGAGGTCAAGATGCTAGCCGAGTGCAACAATACATAAATCTTAAGTATTCTCAAGATCATTTGCAAGGAATTAGTGGTCCAATGACAAGGGCAACGACAAAGAGGATGAAAGGGGCATTATAAGGCTTAATCATGGAGATGCATGACAAAGAGGCTGTTCTATAAGATTCTAAGGTTGTTCTAGAAGTTTCCAAAGCTACACCAAGAATAATCATTTATCTTTATGTGCAAGATGATGGACAAGGCTAGAACTTAAAGAACAAAAGTTTGGAGTTCATGATATAAGACCAAGTCACATGGACATGCTAAGGAAAGACCCAACATTCATGATGAGATGTAATAAAGGGCTTGTTTTATTTGGGCTTGTTGGGTTAGTCTACGTCGTAAATAGCTGAGTTTTATTTAATTAGTTTGATTTTTCAATGCTTAGTTGTCATTAGTTGTCATTTTTTTTGAAGGAATCATCTTTAGTTAAGGATTTTCCTTTATAGGGTTCTTTAGGAATAAGTAAGAAACACCTTTTCCTTCAAGGATTAGGATGTTTACATGCCTATATAAAGACCACTAATATGTAAAATCAATTTCATCATCATTATCAATATTATTGAGTTATTTTAGTAAGGTTTTCTTTGCTTTCTTGTGTTCTTTGTAGAATACAAATTCTTGACTTATCAAAGGAGTAATCAACCTTTGTGGCGTCTTTAAGATTGAGGTTTTAAGGAATTAATTTTCTTAGGGTTCTAATCTGATCAATCATAACTTGTTTTCTATCTTTCTAGGTGCACATAACAAATTGACTAAGGGCTCCTAGAGCAGGTCGTCTAGTGGGTTTTTATCATTTGGTATCAGAGCTTTGGCTTTAGAAACAGGTTATTTATCCTTTGTTTCACTTTATTTTTGTATTTTCTTCAATCTTTTCTTTTTGCGTATCTTGTATTGTGTTGTCTTTGTTACTTCTATTTTTCTTTTCGTTTCCTCCATTATATTCATCGAATTCTTTGTGTTCTCATTCTTTTATTTTTTTTATTTTGACAAAGAAATCAATAGAAAAAAAGAAAAAAAAGTAGAGATTGCTTGATTCATATTGTTTAAAAGTTGTAAGCTGTTTGTGTTTTATAAGGGTGTTCATCATAAATTTGTTTCCTAATCCTAGTCAAAATAGGATTTTTTGCACTAAAAGAATAAATTTTCAAGTCAAATTAGTCATAAAAATTTTTCGTTTCCTTTTGGGATTCGACTAGTTGACTAAGTCAAAGTAAGCTAAATATTCCTTTTTGAGCTAGGATTCCTTTCCTAACTCATACAACAACTATCCTACTATATTAATTAGTCCTAAGCCTTATCAAATAAGGATTTTGAGTCCAATTCAATTTGATTTTGTGCTCCCCATTATATTTAGTCAATTTGGATTCAAATGTGTTTATACAAAGCTGTTTTGAGTCATTTTGTTTGTCTCTTTAAATCTTTGCATTCTAGTGATTTCTTTACATGTTTTTTGCTTCATTTTGAAGTTTTCTTACTTTTTGTCTCTTTGATTAATTTCTTTTCTTGTGATTGGCATTTGCCTCTAAGTAAGTTTAAAGTTCCAATTTGTGAAGTTGTCATAACTAATTGGTTGTTCTTTTTGATTTATTGACTTTGATTCTTATAAGAACATAAAGGGGCCTGGCTTGAGAGGTAAAAGGCAATAGTGGAGATTATTATCGAGAAAAGCCAAAAGAAATTGAGTGAAACATGAGAGTATTCACATTATTGAGCGTAAAAACACGTAAGGGAGTGAGTGAGGAATAAATTTCTTTTATTACTAATGTGTTTTTCAAGTTATAAAAATGAGTGGTGAAGGAGAACATCAAGACTTGAAATTATTCATTAAGTCTGCAAAAAAGTTGAATGCTAGGTTGGATAATTTGCAATCCCCATCTAATTCTAAATCCTCTAAAAGGAAAACATTTGATGAAAAAGAAGAAGAGGATTTAGAGCTTGAAGAATTAAGTTACATACAAGGCAAGAAGGTTATGTCCAAGAGAGCTAGCAATTTGGGCAATATAAAGATGAAGATCTCAACCATTCAAGGAAAGAATGATCCTGAGCTATACTTGGAGTGGGAAAGAAAAGTAGATCATGTATTTAATTGCCATAACTACTCTAAGGAAACGAAAGTGAAACTAACAGTCATGGAGTTCATAGATTATGCAAGCAGATGGTGGGATCAATTAATGATCAATAGGCGTAGATATAGAGAGAGAATAATCTAATTATAGGAAGATATGAAAATTGTAATGCGTAAGAGATTCATACCTATCCATTGTTACAGAGATTTGCATAGAAAGTTGCAAAGGTTGGTTCAAGGTTCTATGAGCATGGAAGACTTTTACCAAGAGATTGAGAAAGCCACGATGAGAGGAAATACAGAGAAGGACCGAAAGGCAACACTGGCTAGATTCATTGGCAAACTAAATAAAGAGATAGCTAATGTGGTGGACTTATAACATTATGTGGAGATTGGGAATTGTTGCACATAACTATCAAAGTGGAAAAATAACTTAAGTCCAAGAGGTTATACAAGTTGGGTTCTTTTTCTAACTCTTTTTGGAAGACAAATTGGAATGACACCAAATCAATTTCAAAATCAAAAGAAGATGCAAAATCAAAGGATTCAAATGTCTCCAAAGGTAAAATCGAAACTAAATCTTCTTCTAAATCTTATGATATTAAGTGTTTTTGGTGTTAAGGGCTTAGATATATTTCTTCTTAATGTCCAAACAAGAGAACTATGATCATATTGGAGAATGGTGAGATAGAGAGTGCTAGTAGTTCAAGTGAAAATGAGATGCCACCATTGAAGGATTATAGTGATGTTGATCAAGAGGCACTCGTTCATAGAGACGTGTTAGTTGCAAGGAGAGCACTTAGTATATAGCCTAAGGATGATGATGATGATGAGGTACAACGTGAGCACATCTTCCATACTAGATGCCATATTAAAGATAAGGTATATAGTATGATTATTGATGGTAGAAGTTGTACTAATGTTGCAAGTATCTTGATGGTAGAAAACCTAAATTTGGAAACCTCAATCATCTTAAGCCGTATAAGTTGCAATGGTTAAATGAATGTCGAGAAATTAAAGTAAACAAGCAAGTTTTAGTTGCTTTTTCCATTTGCAAGTATAAGGATGAAGTTCTTTACGATGTAGCACCAATGTAAGCTGTGTTGGGTTTCGTGATCCATAACGTAGTGGAAAAAAAAAATTTAACCACAAAACCCATAACCTGGATCCATATAATTCGAATTAGATTGATAGAGAGGGTTTCCAAAACCTTACCAAGATGATTTCTATGTAAGAACGCTGGAAGGAAGAGAGGGGGTTCACACCGGTGACAACCTACCTCGAGCTTTGTGTATTCCTTTGTCGGATTGAGACGTCACCAACAGGTCACGCCCTCTATAGTATCTACATAAACAAGGTGATCCAAAGCAAGGTTGGTCTGCTAGAACCTTTGTTGTCTCACAACAATTTTTCTCTCTATGTGTTTTTCTCACAAGAAGTAGTAGAGGAGGAATGAGAATGTGGCTTAACCTAAACCCTAGAGAATGAGATGTATATATATACATCCTATTTAGGGTTTCACTTACCAAAACAATTTTGGTAAGAATATACTTCATTTTCTATTTTGATTCTAA